>APFE030653105.1:58223-142373 GCA_000404065.3 Pinus taeda
TTTTGTTTTATGTTTTTTCATTGTTTAATTTATTTATTTTTTTTGAAATTTTAATATTTTTCAGGGTCATGATAAAACATTTTACGTTATTATTTCGAAATGTTGAAATTTTACCCTTAAAAAAATTGTTATCCCAGCATCACCACTTTTCGTTTTGAGGGTGCTTTTTGCACAAAATTTACCATTGAAAAAAAAAAATGTTATTCGAACATCAACACTTTGTTTTGAAGGTGTATTTTGGACGATTTTTGCACAAAAAATTGGTTTTCACCGCCATTTTTAAAACATGTTGAAAATTTACCCTAGAAAAAAATGTATTATTCCAACATCAACACTTTTCGTTTTTAGCATTGTTTTTTATGTTTTTTCGGGGTTTTTTGGAAAGAGTTCCCGTTTTGAGTTTATAGTTACCGTTTCAAAGTTTACATTGTTATGAACACATGAAATCAAAGAAGCACACTCCTACTACTACAAATGAGGGTTCACATGAGGAGATTGCACTGAGGAGTGCCATGGTTGGAAGACCCAAGAAGCCTACCAGTGATAAGTCCCAACAAAGTTTCAATAGGTTCTTGGTCCCATTATCACCATCAGTATTACATAGGGGTTCTACAAGTGCAGATCCTTCTACTTCAAGTGTGTTAATTAACAACTTAGACTAAACTTGAATATGAATTTGTATATTATTTTATTTATGTTACTTCAAATTTATTTGTTTGTTGTCATCTTATTATAGATCAATTAGCTCCCTTGTTACTACAATGTTGTGGGTATTGGTATCCTTATATTGATAGAAATGGGGAGAGATTGGAAACAAAGGTCCTAATGGATGATCAAAGGGGTGGAAAATTATGGGCCATAGAGAAGCATACCAAGATCATGTTATGTTATGAGGGTATTGAATGTCGTATTAATGGTATATATAGGCATATTCATTGTGAGAGGGCTTCTGAAACAGGTATCCCATTTGATTCATTAACATGCAACTTTTGTAAGTTGGTTCCATAATATGATGACTTCAGGATGCGATTATATTATGAATCAATATGCACCAATAAAAGAAGTGAACGAGATACAGGAAAAGGTAGAATACTCGACTATTTGACTCAAAATGAACTGAATAATGTTGCAAGGGTTACAAATGCTAACCATGGATCAATAATGCAATCTCTTTAGTGGGAGAGGACGAAGGTTGCGACACTCTCTATTAGAATGAGATCCCTAATGGAAAATTTGTTTGAATCGACAGAAAGGAAGGATGTCTTTAAGTTTTGGAAGGATGTGTGTGAGGCACATAAGCAAGGAAAATTACAAGGTAAATATGCAGTTTGGGAATTTGTCAAGGATATTTTTCATATCTTGATGCATGCAAAAGTAGGGAGAAGTTATAGTACATCCATAAAATCCCTTTATGAGATGATATTCAGAGGTCCTAGATTACACAACTTTATTAGCTTGAATCTGGATGGTCCTTCAATATCAACGACTTTAAGGCAAGTTAGAAAGTCATTAGCATATATCCTAGGGGTGCATGAGCATATTGTTTAGGCAACCGGAAACATTTATGCTTACTATAAAGCCAAGCATGGTATAGATGTCCCAATTCATGTATTGCTCGTTGAAGATGAAATAGTTGTGAAAAACTATGTTAGGTGGGCAACAAAAAGTGATACATTGGTGGGGTTTTGTGGTATGAAAGAAGAACATCAATGCTAATCACATTTCTTGGTGAGAGTTGGTGACGACGTTGTAGGATATGAGATTATAACAGATTCTTTTAAGAACAATGTTATTGGCCATTATGCACATGTTATTATTGCAAACCCTTTAGATGGAAACCTTCCTCGTTTGGTTGTGGTTGTTCATCCAACATGCAATAGCTTCAATGCAAACTTTGTTTATCAAAAATGGGAAAAGGTATAATCTATGTGGAAGAAACATGTGGAAAATAATTTGGGACCTATTGTTGGTCATTCCTCGGATGGGGATAGTAGAAGAAGGAAACTTATGTTGAAGGATTATTCTTCAACATCAGGTCTTCGATATCAAATTCCTTGAGAAGGGTGTAGGCTAACAGGGTTGTACAATGGTTGCAATGTAACAAGATTGCATGACCATGATTACATCCACAATGTAAAAAAGCTAGTGAATCCTTCGTTTAGCGGTCGATGAGAATTGGTTTTAGGAAATGATTACATAAGTTTTGGTCATGTCAGAACAATTTATCACACTTTTAGAGTGGATGATCAAAAGCTTAAGGTTGAAGATATAGAGATGATGGATCGACAAAATTGCGGATCCGCACAATCCATTGCGTCAAGGCATGTTAATATGTGTTTGAAAGAGTTGAGAAGAACACCAAGTGGAAAGTTAGAGAGGACTCTAGCTATAGAGACTTATCTAATGATTGTTGTTGACTACATTGACATCTTTATGTATCATAGTTTGAGCCTTTGGGAAAGGGTGTGAAATGCTTCACTAGTTCATCTTTTATTCACATTATGGTTATGTTGGTGTTATTGGGAAATATAGTGTCCATTTAGAGTTGCTAGTCCCACTAAGATAGGTAGCTATCTTAGAAATAAACAAACTAAAGTTACTTGCGTTTTCCTTTATGAGAAGTAGATGAGAGAGAAGCGGAGAGTACCAACCTCAGTCTTTCGCTTGGCTCCTTGCTTGTTTCCTCTCCCCTTTGATGGATCTTTTCCACTCCTTCCTCACTTGTCCTGCTTTTAAAGAACACTTGTGGAGTCAAAGAAGCATAATACTATCAAAGCATAGAGATCTACAATCATGAGCAATATAGGATCAGATATATATTGACCACAAAAATGCATATATCAAATTAGACATACAAGAATGTGGAGGAAAAATCAAATAACTTTATTGATAAAAAGAGTAGAAGAGAGGATTACAACCCGTTGGTCTGACCCAATGTCATCCTCCCAGCATGAAAGCCCTTCTTCACCTCATGAAAAGCTAGATCACCCAACCCTATGATGTTCCATAAAGAAACCAACAGCACTTACAAAATACAAGATTTCAGCCTTTGGATCTCTGGGATGAGGGATCCATATATAGATGCTTGCAAGTGGGTGAGTCAACTTCTAGGATTTTTATTAGTGTCCTCTCTCTGATAGTTCTTGATTCCACTTGGAGATTCATGATCTCTTACTCATCCCTGGGCGAATTCAGAGAGGCAAGTGTCAAATTGGCAATTTCTAGAAGATTCTCTGGGTTTCCACCTAGCCAACTGCTTCTGCCATTTGTCTGCTCTCGCTCATTGCACCCCATAGAAGGGCTTTTCAATATGCATCACGCTTTTTGATGTGGCAGGTGAGATGCATCGCACCCTTAGCACTGAGCAGTCTATATGGTCCAGTTTTGACTAGTTCTGAGTAGTTTTTCATGGAGAACTTCTGGGAGATGATGTAATCAGCTGACCTTGCTCCTTTACAGTATGAAACAACACTTTTAGGGACTTAGAAGCCCTTAGTTTATGGACATATGTGATTGGGGTTGCAGTGCCCAAATATTTCTATAACAGTTGCCCCCTAAAGCATGAGGTCGTAAATCTTTTTGATGTCGGGTGAAATGCTTTATCATGAGGATCCAAGGTTTTTCAAACTGGAAGGCGACCTATAATAAGATACAATACAATACATTATCTTCATAATATTTTCATGATCTAGTTGAGGTGGGAATTCCCATGCTCAGCTTTATAAATTCATTCTTATGTACATAGGACAGATAACTGTCTGTGTGGCAGACTGATGATTCTAGTAGAGCCATCATCCTTTGGCTTGGATGATTATCTGTGCAGCAATGATGTGCATTTGATGTCTTTATTTTATTGAATATATCGCAACCTGGATGGATGAAACTAGATCCAGGGTCTTCAAAACTCTTTCAATCAATGCCTGAAGTATAATTCGATCCATGTGAAAATATGTTCTTGAGTCGAACATGGAAAGACATCACCTGATTACCAGCCAATCATGTAAGCTGTTAATAGGCATGAGAGGAATCACCGATAATGATGATGACCCTCAAGGTACGATTGTACAATTCACATGGTGTGAAAATGGGACTTAGCGTCGAACACCACACAAAATCTTTCGGTCAAAGGCCATTAATGTAAACCTGTAGCCGGAAGTGAGAAACTCGCCATTGAGGCATGCAAGCTTCAAAGTACTAAAAGGGTTGTTCCTAGGTCGACTTCTTGGATAATGAGCTGATGTCGACAAGAAGTGACCCATCGTAGGAGGAAATTAATGAATCCCACATCTATGACACAGAACAGAGCAGATGATTTTGTGGAGGTGAAAATGATCTAATGATACAAGCTTCAGGGTGGCGGTCATGAAAGAATGAAGCGTGAAGGTATTGCAGCAAATGATACACAAGCTGGGTTGGTGAATTCTCTGAGCAACTTCTCTTGAACATATCGGTGACACTGAAATGGATTGGTAGCGTTAACCCCAAAAATGGATGGTACGGTAGACAAATGGCAATATAACCAGTGAACGGAATAACCCAACCCGACTCAATCATGGTGATGGAGTGAAAGTGTCATGTTCAAGAGTGACTTGCTACCAATAAAGTTTCTTCAAGTTTTCTTCCCAATTTTTCCCCAGTCATTGCTAACTAGTAACTCTTTATTTTTTGTCAAACTTGAGGAGGATAACATATTCTTGTTCTATAATTTTCCCTTCGGGCAAACCCATCGATATGTTTTAATGAGCCTAGCGACAGTGAAACTCACTCTTGTCTGCATGGACAAGTTTGTCGCTATTGTTTTAACGAGTTTAACGACAAAGATAACTCGGTCCCTTTCAATTTTAGAGAGTTTGAAAAGAGACAGAAAGGAAACTCTAGTAATCCTTTTTCTTCATATAATCCCTTAAGTCTGAAAAAGTATAAAATAATATGAAAGGGATGAATTTTTTATAGTTTTAATGAGTCGAACAAGACAAGCACTCGATCTTTTTGTGTAATGATTCCTCAGGTTCAAAAAGATTAAAATCTAGAGGAGGGATAGCACTTCCGATCACTTTAATGAGTTGGAGGGGCCAATTGCTCGGTAATGTTTTCATGTTTTACGAGTTAGATGAAAAGAGCTTAAAGAAGACTCATTTTTTGAGGAACGAGTGATATTTTCGGGTAGCAACTGGTTCCAGGTAAGGTTCGGAACTTTCCAATCATGGCAGTGTAAAGAAGATGTCTAACAAAATCACTCATCGCAGTTGTTCCTCAAAAGGGATAAACAATCAAATGGAGGTGTATGATCGGCTAAAAACAGAGTGGAGGTGATGGTAAGAGCACAACCAAGGCTCAAAATCTGATGATAATGCGATCGTAATGGTTATTTACTGAAGGTGGGTTCACTTTTTAATGAGCTAAAACTCTGGTGGAACATATGCTCATTGCTAGGTTTATTTTTTAATGAGCTTGAACTTCATGTAAAACTGCTTGTGCCAGTTGTATAATAAAGATGTCTCATCGATAGGTTCATTTTTTAGGGAGCTTTCCCTATTCGAAAATTTTCTCTGGATCCTTTCATTATGCAAGCTAGGAACAACCAATCCTACAAGTTTAAAGGGTTAGGAACCTACAAACTAAGAAAATAAATGGTTGCTTTTCACTTGCATGCAAAAACGTTTGCATGCCCCCAGGTATAGCAAAATAGAGTTTCCAGGCTACCATATAGAAGTTCTTGCATCCACATGATGGTTCCATCCATGCAGCAGACAGAAACACTTCCTCAGCTTAGTCCATTGGACGAAGGTGATTCTAGCTCGAATCACCTAACCTTGACGAGGGAATCTTATTCTGGTCTAATCTCATTTTCCTAAATGGACGGGTGTGTCAGACTAGTCATATATCCTTCGTAGAAACCTACCCTATACCCAAACTTTTTCTGCCGAAGCAGACCAGGGTGCATGCCCCTTGGGTTTAGTCACATTCACCAAATCACTCGCGTTGATCAAGTGGATTGACTGCAGATTGATGAGACATTCCTTGCGCAAAATAGTGGGTTAGGGATGGCATTTGACTATTAGCTATGTGTGAGTCGGTGAATGAAAGCTGGTCTATGAGCTGGACCACTCTGCCTTCATGCAGAAAACACATTACTCGAAAGAGTGAGGAAACAATAGCTCCCATGCTATAAATGTAGTCACACCCAAGGAGTAGATTGTAATCTAAAGGTCCTTAGACTACCATTACGTTCAGATAAATGGTTTTCCTTCTGAAAGTTATAGGCAAATTTGGAAGGATCCCTCATGGTCAACTGGTTCCTTTGTCAAAGCCTGTCAGATTTCGCATCTCAGGTAGAAGCAATGGCGAACCAAGTGATTTCCAAGCAGTTGAGGAAAGGATACTCACAAATTCATCTATGATAGTACCGACCATGACCATTCTGTAAGCTTGCACTATGATTCGGAATGGTACATTAGATGGTAGACGGGGTCTTCCTAGTAGATTCCAATCGAAGGAAATGACTAGGTTGCTTGGAGGTGGGACCGAATAAATAGCCAGATACGTCTCTGATGAACTTCCTTCCTACAGTAAAGGAACGGGTAGATTGCCCCCATGTTCATCGAAGTCTATGTTTATGAAGAGAATTTGAACAGTGTCATTTTCATTCTCCTTAGTGACTGTATCATTTGAAGGTGGACCTTCTGAAGACAAGACTGGGTCAACTGTCATCTTGACCTGTTGACTTTGGTCCAGTGTGGACTCAGAGGGTTTATCTTTAATGATAGATGCTTCGACCAACCACAAAGGTGTGTCAGTTGGATTTTCAACTAGCGATGGACTCGGCAAGATTTTCTTGTATCCAGGAGGAAGTCGTAGCGGTGAAGCAGGACGATTATCCAAGACTCTTTTAGCTTCGTCTAGGAAGGGACAATGGTGGATGGCATGATTTCCTTCACACAGTCTACAAGGAAATTTATATCTTCCTTTCTTTCCATTGGCTTCCTTTTCACTAGTTGATGGTGTACTTTCAACATGATCCTCAGAGGTTGATGACACCGGATTGTGCAAGCGAGGAGACCAGTCCCTTAAGATCCGTGGGATGCAAGGACAATTTCGATGATAATGGTCTCCTTTGCAAATGACACATGGAGATTTAGGTTTGGATGTTGCAGTGTGTGGATTTTCGCCAGACGATGCAAGGTTGTCCCCTTTTGCCATTGGCTTATTCTTTTTCTTCTCCTTCTCTTTCTTCTTCTTCTTAGTTACTTGGTTTTTAGTCTTACCAACTTTACCAAGTGAAGAGGAGGAAGGAGAGGGAGGAATAAATGAAGTAGAAGGTTGGGGGGTAACTTCAATATCATCAGCTTGCTGATTTTATTGCTCAAGAATGACAGTGCTTTGAACGAAAGAGGTCGAGAAGAGCCATATTGGCAGGCCAATTGTCAGTCCCGGAAGAGATAATGTGGCCATATGAGGTGTGCCAACATCTCCCCAAGAGGAGAAAGGACTAGGATTTCCCCCAAGGGGAAATCCTTGGTTGGCGGACTCCATTTTCTCAACCTAAGATCAATGAGGAAACAGTGATGTTATTGCAATTAAAATATATTTTATGACACTTTGACACAACTTGCTTTTTTAATTTTTAAGAGTTGAGAAAAAGCTAAAGATGACTCTAGTCGCCTTCGATTTTTAATGAGCCTGAAGTGACAAGTGCTCAGATGGACCTTTTCTGTTAAGAAATCTAAAAAGGAACGAAAGAGACTACTCTAGAAATCTAGATAGAGGGATTACTAAACCAATTGCAAAACTGCAGAATACTTTTTACAGTACGGCAGTGAATCTTCCCGAATGCTATGTTCAGTGCATTGTGCTCAATAGGGCGGCAAACACGGCTTCCTAAGGATAAAGGGTATAGCCTATTTTTGTCTCCCAATATATACTTGATGGTACATGGGAGCACAAGTCCGTACTAGCACTTGTCATCTCAAAGAGGAGGAATCACCCAACCTACAATGACAGCGATAGTTACCAGGCTTTACGATGCTAGAATACGTCTCTAGCCTAGACTTCTAAATGTTGTGTGTTAGGTTCCAAAGCGTTTTTATTTTCATCGAATTTATTTTACAGTTGATCTTTCTTAAGAAGTTTTCCTTTAAGGTTCACCGCGTGATGTAGATATACAATTCCTAAATATGCAATCTAAGATGATAAAGAGTCGTTTACTCTTCTTTTTGCAATGAAAATCCTAGCTACTAAGGAAAGAGAAGCAAGATTCTTTCAACATAAAGCAGAGAGCACACACTAGATGCATTGTCCTAAATAAAAATCAACAAGCTATCTAAATGCAAATGCACATGCATGTATTTGTTTTATGCTTTCTTAATGTGTGAATGACAAAAAGAATGCTAAGTACAAATCTGAATTATCTTTCCAAAGCAACAGTACTAAAAATTTTCTTTTCAAAAAACAAAAGGAAGATGAGGATGACACTTTGGTTTTTGAATTGAAAACTGCTCTCAACACTTGAAATACTATTAATTCAGATCAAATATAGGAGTAACAGTGTAATCAACCATCAAAAAGAGTAGAGTTATTTTCTTTGTCTGAAAACGACAATTGCGACACTTCCAAATCAAAAGACGACAGTTCGATTAAGCTACTTCTTTGTAAAGGAGAACTCTAAATGGTGAAAAATACATTAAAAAGCATTCACAATTCTTTGTACGAGGGAGGCTGAATAATGCAAAGGAAGGGAGTTTCAATAGTGGTATACTGATCACAGACAGCAAAACTCCTTAATAAAGCTAAAGACAATGAGAAAAAAACCAAAATTTGGAGGCAGAGACAGTCTTATCTGATCATCACACCTGTAACACAAGGAAATAGGGATGCATCTCACCTACTGCACATGGGAGGTGTAATGCATCCAGACTGTCAAAAGGAGAAAGTGCGATGGTCCAGGGACGAGACTTTCACTTGGCTTTTGGTCACAGTTTGTAGCTTATTTCAGGGATTTAGACTATGCTAATGATAGTCAGTAAATACAAAGTATAGGGGCTAATATAATGAGGTTACTTGAGCCACCACCAAGGAAATTAGGATGTTTGCAAATCAATTGTTCAGTTTCTAAACAAAACCCAGAGATGGACTGAAGCAGCATTGATCTACTTTGCACTTGCATAGCAAATGCAGTTCGAATACTAGCTGGCTTAACTTCAGGCTCCATCTGTAGTTTATAAAGAAAACAAATATAAACAAGCAAACAAGCTATTCGCTCCCCATTGGAGTCACCATTTTGTTATCGAGAAATCTAGTGTCCATTCAAAGCTGCTAGTCCCACTAAGATGGGTAGCTATCTTAGAAACAAAAAAACTAAAGTTACTTGCATTTTCCTTTATGAGAAGTAGATGAGAGAGAAGCAGAGAGTACCAACCTCAGTCTTTCACTTGGCTCCTTGCTTGTTTCCTCTCCCCTTTGACAGAACTTTGCCACTCCTTCCTCACTTGTCTCGCTTTTAAAGAACACCTGTGGAGTCAAAGCAGCATAATACTATAAAAGCACAGAGATATACAATCATAAGCAATATAGGATCCGATATATATTGACCACAAAAATGCATATATCAAATCAGACATACAAGAATGTGAAGGAAAACTCAAATAGCTTTATTGATAGAAAGAGTAGAAGAGAGGATTGCAACCCATTGATCTAACCCAGCGTCATTCTCCCAGCATGAAAGCCCTTCTTCACCTCATGAAAAGATAGATCAACCAACAATATGATGTTCCACAAAGAAACCAACAACACTTCCTTACAAAATACAATATTTCAGCCTTTGGATCTCTAAGATGAGGGATCCATATATAGATTTTTGCAGGTTGGTGAGTCAGCTTCTGGGATTTTGATTAGTGTCCTCTCTATGATAGTTCTTGGTTCCACTTGGAGATTCATGATCTCTTAATCATCCCTGGGTGAATTCAGAGAGGCAGGTGTCCAATGTGCAGTTTCTAGAAGATTCTTTGGGTTTCCTCCTAGCCAACTACTTCTGCCATTTGTCTTCTCTCGCTCATCGCACCCCAACAGAAGGGATTTTTAGTATGCATCGCACTTTTTGCATGTGGCAGGTGAGATGCATTGCACCCTTAGCACTAAGCAGTCTATATGGTCCAGTTTTGATCAGTTCTAAGCAGTTTTTCATGGAGAACTTCTAGGAGATGATGTAATCAGCTAACCTTGCTCCTTTAGGGTACGAAACAACACTTTTAGGGACTTAGAGGCCCTTTGTTTATGGACATATGTGATTGGGGTTGCAGTGCCAAAATATGTCTATAATAGTTAGGTACAAAAACAATATCATACTAATGTCAACATAAATTTCATCAGCAAACAAGCATATCAAAATGTGAAAATTTCTTTCCATTCTGTAGTTTTTTTGATGAGATTGGTACGAAATCATTACTCTCACTTTCCATGTGTTTTGCACCTGACTGGATCAGATGTATGTGAGAACTTCTTCAGTAAAGTTCATGGGATGGTTGGAGTGGAGAGGGCCTATGATTTCACTGACTTGCTTCATGTTGTTGGAACCCTTTATAAAGTTTCTAAAGAAGAATAAAATCCCCAAGGGCTTCATTTTAATAAATCTCATAAGAAGCAAGAAATCATTTGGAATAGATTCCACCAAGAAACAACACAAAACATTGACATATTGCCGCAATATGATTCAATATCCATAGATGCTAAAATAGTAGAATCCCTTAAGGTTGGATTGAAGGATGAACAAGACATTTGATCAACTCTTGGAATGCAACCATAAAATTACACTCAATCTCCTTGGTGGGTTAAACCATGGACAAAGGATCAAAATTATCCAACATTCCAAATTGTGGATGAATTAGTTGATGCTTCTTCGCCAAGTTGTTCCAACTCTATATTCCAATACTCATCATCATTGGTACACAATGAAAGTGAATTGCAAATAATGGAAAGTGAGTGGAGACACGAGTTGGATGAAATTTTAGATTCCATTGTTGAAAATGGAAGAAAAATGATAAAGCCAGTGGTGGATCTTGATGGTAAGGATATGTTTAAAGCATGTTTGGTTAGTCAGTTGAATGGAAATTCGACAATATCCAAAGATAGGTTGACAAAAGTGAGAAATGGGGTCTACTTTAGGCGAGATTGGAAGGCTCCACAAAAGGGTGTTTCAATTGGCTTTGGAATTTGATCAGATTGTGGGGTGTCGCTTGAAAGCAACTCAATTCCCCCCACTAGACGTACTGCAAGAAAAGGTGTTCCTCAAAGTAAAAAACAAGGTATTTCTTGTGGAACGTGGTACATTGGAAGGGTTTAAAGAATAAGGAAGAAGGATGGTAATAGGGTGTTTGATTACCATAATGAAATTGACCTTTTGGATAGATTGGAAGGCATCGAGCTTCAATTATGTTGGTATAGTAAAATAAAGGGGCAACACATGTATAAGTATGATTTGACAAATCATGCTTTTGTACAACTTGAATTTATTATAGTAATCATAAACTTATCATACAATGCTAGGAATGATACATACAAATTAGAAGAATGTGATTACAAAGTTTTTTTAGATTTTGTGAAAAATTTGAACAAGGTAGATTTTCAAAACATTCTACTTTCTCTTTCCTTATGTATTTCCATATGTTGTATCATTTATAAATAATTATTGGTTGTACTTTTTTTGATTTGTTTCTATGAATCTGATGTTAATTTTGTACTTTTTGGTTTTAGGTCTAGTGAATAGTTCAAATGGTGAGTGTTCAGAATAACTCAACCTTTTTTTTCTCCTTGATTTTTGGTGTAAGTTTCTTTCATTGGCCATTTATCCTTTTGTAGTTGCGTTTCATTCAAACACTAATTTTGTCCCTTTGAAGTTGGTCCATTTAATCATGAAAAACAAGAAGAGGTGGTTCCTTTTTCATCAATATGTTCTGTGGATAAGTATGTGGTTCTTCTCACTAATGTTAACATTCTGCTTGAATTTTTAGATTATGGTTCACTTGATAGAAAGGGTATCAAGGATTTGATGGCATGAGCTTCAGTCAAGATGGTTTCTGCTCATTCAAGTCAATAGATTTACACCAGAGAAATGTCTAGCACATGAAGTGCATTTTATTTTGAATGTTTATGTGGTAATTGGATTTCCTATTTTTTAAATTGGACATATAAATCATAGTCTATAGCTCAAATGTTCCATTATAGTCTTTTTGGAAGTATATATGTTTTGCCCATATGCATGGGGTCTGCAACAGTTAAATTACACTTGGTTATTATTGTTAATTGAGTCCTCAATCATATTTTAGGCATTTCTTTTTAGTCCTTTCACTAAACAACATTAACATTAATTACTATATGTAAAGGCTTTTAGACATGTGATGGTAGTTTGTTTTTAAATTGTTTGCAACTTTATTGAGATATGTGCTTCTGGTAGATTGTTTGGGTGATGGCACTTTGCTTTCTTAATTTTGCCTACATTGATATATATGTGTTTGATGGAACTTGCAATCTGTGTGTATGATCCAAGGGCTATCTTAAGGTGAATGGTATCTGATATTTTGAAACTTTTGGATCGACAAAAAATTGATAGGGTGAATGGTATGTAAATTTTAATTGATTTTATTTTTCCAAACAAAGAATGCATACATTTCTATTTCATGGTTTGGAAAAGGAAAATACATAGAAAAGTGCTTATAACATGGCATATCACCTCCGAAAAGGAAAATAAGGACACTTGGTGGCCACTTTTCACAAACTTTCATACAAAATATACCTACGATCTCTCTCGGGAACACAACTAGAAGAAAAAAATATGCATTGTTGAGAGAGGTAGGTTGTCAATGGGAGGTGATGTAAATATAGTTCCCAGTTTTTTGTTGCTTATTGGTCTCTCCATTATCCCAAAATATCCAATATGGCTGATAATAATTTAGAATTCTTGAATTATTGAAATAAATGATATTAACTACATAAGAACTTTGAAAGGGCACTTCTGAATCAATTTGAATATCATAGAGTTCATACCCTTGTTACTGGGCACTTTTGAATCAATTTAAAAGGATCTTTAGTCATTATGAAATGATTTATTTTATGAGGCTATTTCATATCTATCTTGCATTTCCTTTTGGCTCATTTAAGGCACACACTAGCTCTTTCCTGAGGCCCTTCTCAACCTTTCTGAGACCCCCCCATCTAAGGCATTTTTGTATTAATTTCAGGCCTATTCTGGGACCTAATTTGGCCCTCTTCTTGGTACACCTTAGTAGTATTTGACCTAAGTATTTTCAATGGCATCTCTGTGGACAAATTTGGGATTATTCTTAGTGAGGTTGGAGGACATTGTTGTGTTATCTCTCTATGGTTTCTAGAATAATATGATGCTCATTTAAGCCTCTATTCTAGGCTCTTCTGAAAGAAATCTATATATATTCAAAATACCTCCAAGGCAGATTTTTTGTAGCCTTATCCTCACCTTTTGTAAGATTTATCGTTTCTACCAAATTTGAAGGGTTTTTTGAGCTATATCAAGACCTATCTGGAGTTACATGTGGGACTGATCAAGGGCTTATTCAAAGAAATGATAGTATCATGTAAGGAAATGATGGCTATAATCAAAATCATACCTTGCTTCTGAAACAGTTACAAGAAGTCTATTATTGGCCATCTCAAGAGCAGATCTCTGTTCACTACTAGTATTGGTGTATTTTGTTAAATTTCAATTTAATTTTATGTTTTTCAATAATGATTACTATATTAGAAAGTGTATTATGTACAATTTTGATTACTTTCTATTTCCTTCCATGGACTAAATATTCTTTTTATCCACAATGTTTCACTATTTCAAGGTTATCTTGTAGTCATATCCTAATATTTTACATATTGCTTAACTATTTTTACACAGTAAATGCTGGTGCAACAGAGAACATGGGACTTCCATCCCGACAACCTGTTATCTATGGGTGAGTGTGCCAACATAAGATAGGTGTGATTGGGGTGCTCATCTTTGCAGGCAGAGGAAAGGAACATCATTGATACATTTGTGATTATTGCTTTCAATGGAGCTCTCTAAAGTGCTATTGATCCCAGATCTAGCATTTACAAAATGTGACTCAACTCTTAAAAGTGAGTTAATATTCTCTTAATTTTTACAAAATAAAGAAAAATTGAACACTTGTTTCTGTAATGGCAGAATGTGGATATGTTGTTTTCATGATATGAAGGGAAAGATCTGATTTTGCTGATGTATTTCTTACTCATCTATGCTATATATAATCTTGCTATAAAGATACTTAACAATTTTCTTATGCACAACACTCATGTGTTCAACGCTCTAATAATGGTTTCTGCTCAAGTTTCCTAGCATATCTATTTGTATCTCGAATGGCAGTCATTCTTTTCTCATAGAAATTTATACTTGAAAAGTACTCATCTTACATTCATAGTAAGGCTTCATGATAATTGGAAATTAGTCTTGAATATCTACAAATTACACAATCTAATTTATGTCATAATGGAACCATTTTTACAACTAGTTTGATGATTTAATGCACTTCTGCGAGATATGTGTATTATGTACTCCCTTTTCGAGATATTTAATTATGATTCTTCAGATTGAATGCAGTTCTGGGAATTCATGCAATAAATGGCTATCTTTCAGCTAGATATTTGGAGCATTATGAAGAATAACTTTCTATTGAATATAATAACTATATCTATTTTCTTTCTCCTTTGTAGCACCTTGTTGACTGTTTATGCACTGTATCTATTATTAAGAAAATATTGTTTTCAAGACCATGCCAATTGTGTCTATTGTGTTTACGTTTATTGCAATTAGTTGTAATTTATTATTTTAAAATTAATCTAAACTATAAATAAAACCATTGAGTACCCATGTAAAAATAAAGATTGGTTCATGTTCTCAGTGACACTAATTTTGCTTTCTTTCATATGTAGATGAAAATTGGGAAACATGGCTTGTTTGTGTTGCTTTTCATCCTACACTGCGTGTTGTTGTTGCAACATGAAAATGGAGGTGAAGACATAATTTTGAAGATGGATATGAAGATGATCCATGATCAATTGACAAGTTGACATGAGCTGATACAGACACTTTCACATGCGTACTCCATCAGAACAAGGTCCTGGCAATACAAGAATACTTCTTATCATCACAGGAGGTTTGGAACTTCAGGCTTTGAAATGTCAATAGTCTCTGGTGTAGTAGAAATGGGATCCGTTCTTTACTTCGTGAGTGTGAACGTGGGAACCCCTCCTCAGCAAGTTCCGTTGGTTCTAAACACAAGCAACAATCTTGTGTAGGTGAACTGCAATCTCAAGATCCAATCTGCTACCACAAAGCCTCTTCCCACTTTGAGACCTAGAAAATCATCATCTTTAACATATGTTCCTTGTAATTCCAAATATTGTAGAGAGATTTCCCAAAACCCATCGATAGCATGTTATGGTTCCACGAAGGCCTGTAGGTATAGCCAGGGTTACTTGGATGGCACCACCACCAATGGCCCTTATATCTGGGATACCATAATGTTGAAGTCCACCAATGGCAATGGTAGGCTATTTGGGGAAAAAGGGGTATTGATGGGATGTGGAATGAAAAAGCAGCCCGTAGATGTTTCAACATTAGTTTAAGTGTGCATTGGAGAAGATAGAGTAATGCCCACCTTGAGTCAAATATCAGACCTCTTTTTTCAAGTGATTTTCAACAAGTGATATTTTTATGCTTACTGCAAGACATTTTCCATGATATTTTTGTGCTTCCACCATCACTTATATGTGACATGAACTATAGATTGCAATTTTGAATAGTTTATTTTTCCATATAAACTGATGTTTTTCTCAATGGCATATATTCTTCTACCTATCTCATTTCCATATGTGTCAGTCATATCCATCCATGATGAGTATTCCTTCTAACCCTCCACATTTTTCTTATACAATGATTGGTGGCATTGTCAAGAGTGTTCACATAAATGACATAATTTGGAAATGCAGGTGCAAACATAGAGGAGAATGTCGGTGCATAATAAATAGGGACTACGTTCTTAATAAGCATGAAGTGACTTTTTGAGCCCCATGTTTCACCAAATCAATTTCAGACTTTAGGAGTGCCAGAGAAAACAGTGAATATATAAGGTGTTAGTGTGGGCCTCTCAAGTTACAATGAGAATGCAGGTGCTTGAACATGGTGTTAAGCTTCAAGCCCTAAGCTTTACCAACTCAAAGACTTAAATTTTCTTTTGTGTCATTCCCAAACTTTCCTGTCACAATGCAAATCAAAATTTTGAGTGGAAAATTTAAAAGATTAAGCCCTAACTAGCTTTCAGATAAATCCATGTCCTAAAGATTATTTATTGCTCAATTTTTTAAGAATTTTTATAATGTAGATGCAGTGTGCCACCAATGTGTACAGTACAAGTTTTGGAGTCATATATGAGCTGCTCTTCTGAATTTATAAACTGATTGTAGAGATTCAATGGTATATATTGTACTGTGCTGAAATTCTGGAAATTATTTTTCTAGATTATTCCAAATAAGGGTGGGACCCCAAAAATTTAAGAAGTTGTTTTTATCATCATAACAGGTGAAGAATTCAAGAAAAAAAGGAAATAGAGAGGCACTTGAAGAAAAATCCAAGAGGGTAGTCTATCTCTAAATTTGATTGGAGCAGTTTGTTATTTTTTTGGTTTTTCCCGATCTGAACTATTTTCGGAGCACAGATAAAATTTGATATTTTATTGAGTTTTCCTTATCTAAACTTATGTTCTCACATGTCTTTGTTTTTTTTTTCCATTTGAAATCCATACCCTTTTTATGAGGATATTGGCATGTATAGTTTAGAAAATATAATTTGACATTTTCTTTGTACCATAGGTGAGGTAACACCAACAAGGAGATCTTCAAGGATAAGTGAAAAAGTTACAAAGGAATCACCAGCAAAACACCAGAAAGTGAATCAAAGAAAAAACCAAAGAGATCCAGAAAATCAAAAGGAGATTCAAAAGATGTAGAGAAGCAAGAATCACAAGTAGAAGCTAGTAAGGAATAGGAAATGCACGATACCCATCATGGGGAAGATATGGTTGAAACAAGGGAAGATTCTAATCACAAAAGGAAGAAGAAGGGAAGGGAGAAGACGATTTTGATAAGAAGAAGGAGCAGAAGAAAACAGTGGTGAAAAAAGGGAAATAGAAAACAAAGAAAAAATACATGGGTTCAAAACTGATGAAATAAATAAAATGGATGGAAGGCAGAAGAGATGGCACCATAAGGGGTAGAAGGTGCCATAAAGAAACATACAGTGCTGGAGAATGAAGAAAAGCACAGGGATTTGGAGAGTAAGGGAGAGCCTCGGGAACCCAAGCAAGATTTAATTGATGTAATAAAGGAGAATGGTTTTGATGGTATAGGTACACTACAGAACTGTGCCCAGGTAAAACATGTAGAGCCAGTGAAGGAAGTGCATGACCCAAGGGAAAAAATACTTGAAGGTCAAGTAGGACAAATGGCAGACGAGATTGGTTCACTTACCAACCACACTGCAATAAAACAGACCCCTAAGCCCCCACTTAATGCATCTCACTGAACTTCTATGGTTTAAATTTGTGTTGGAGGTTATCTTCTTAATTTACACATTATTCATTGGGATTTCTAACCCAGGTTTAGAGTTTGAAGAGGGGAGGAAAACTCTAGGAGTGTTTCTTTAATATTGCAATGATAGATTATTGTTATGCTATGTATCATAGTGAAAATGGAACGTGGCTTTTGCAGTGACTCTTGCTACAGTTTCATAGTCACTGATTAGTTGCCATGGTTTTGGTTCTTTGACTTGCATTTCTTATCAATTTACTTTTTGTAAATTTAACTTAAATAGTTCCTTTTATAAATGTTCACTACAATTTTTAGCTTCTTGCATATGATTTAATTACTCTTTTCTTTATGATGTAACAAATTATCCATGAATTGTTATGTAGCTATATTTAGTTCTCAATATATTCAATTTATGAGTAGTATGGAAAATGGTTGGGTTTAGATGCTTTATAGTTCTTATTGTCTATTATGCATTCTCTGAAGCAAGGAGTTGCAAAATTTTATTTCTCAGAGTCCATTATATTTGTAGCTTTGAAAGCCTAGAGGTGTTTGGGCATAGCCCCAATATTCTAATTTTCTTGTTCAATATTTTGTTGATTTTAGCTTTTTAACCTAGATGAGGTCTCTATCTTGTTGCATCTCATGAAGCTTGAGATCAATATAGAGTAGGATTCAGGAGCAAATATAAAATGTAACACCAATGCAAAATCTGTTTGGAGTGAGTCTTTTTGGGAATTATGTGTTGCTAATACCTTCTTGATTATGGTTCATTTGTCTTTCTTATTCTACAAAGACGGGCTTCATTATATTTGTTTTAGTACCAGTTTTAAGTTGTTGGATCATGTTCTTTGTTTTAATGAGATAGCTGATTTATAGCCATTTTATTGGAAACCCTTAAAGCATCTTAAAAATTAAAAATAAACAATTCCTGCATTTTTTATATATGTTTTACTGTTGAAGTGGGTCCTAAAGCTATTTTGTGTGTTTAATCTTGAATGCTTTTTATTTAGTGGTGCATGATTTGTTGGTTTGAAATTTGGAGCTCCATATTTTATGCCTCGAAACTCTGCTCCCTTAGAATTTTGGAATCTATTTCCTTGTGACTTATTGTAGTATTTCAAACTGGTACAAATTTGCGATAGACTCACTCTCTCTCCCATTGACAAATCTGTAGAATTTGATGAAAAATTTGTTTCCCCCTACCTCCAAATGATATGCCACATTTTTTCATAGTTCTCTAATTCATGCATTTGCATTTTACTGTCCTTCCTGTAAATTCATTCATAATGTTTCCATCCTCATACCGAATCTCAATGACTTCACATCCACGTACATACTGGAGCCCAAACATTTCTAGGACACTTAATTTTGATGCTTCTTAAGCACTACGTAGCTCTAAAAAAAGGACGTACAGATAAAAGAAAAGATAACATCATGTTCCTTGAGCCCATTCCATTCAAACCTTATCTATGATATGTATCTTGAAACACTGTATGTAGCCTCTACAGTAATAGCAGATGGTTTCACCTCTCTAACGTTTGGTTTCTTTACTTTGATTATTTTGAACTCCTTGATTGGAAAAGCCATCCTAGACCATCCTCCAAAGCAATTTTCTCCCTCATTATTAATATATTCTTCCAGTCGAGGCAACACATCTTGTATATCTTCTCAAATTCCCATGTCGATTCCAAGCGAAAAACATTGAAATACCTCAAGAGGTAGTCATGGAGAGTTAGAAACTGTAGATTAAGTTTTAGAAGAGCCAAGAATCCTTCACGAGTGTAATTAATCCTGTGTACAACACTTTCATCCCACAAGACTTGTTCATTTGGATAAAGAGGGAGAGAATCTATCACTTCCTATTGAGACTATCGTTTCTCAAAAGTAGAAACCATTACCTCGGTAAGGAAATCTATTCTTTCAACACATGGATCAATGTTAAGCATATTTAAGTTTATTTTAGACAACATCCTTAAGCTCTTCTGCAAACAAAATTTAAATCCTCTTATAGAGATTGTTACATTTTCCAATGCAGCCCACACTAGCCAATGCAAGATCTCAGAGCTTAGGAATTTCCTTAAAAGACAAAAGTTGAAAAGCTTGTAGGCTAGAGAAATGAGCGAGAAAAACATAATCATCACTAAGTTGAGTGCCAACATAGTCATCTATATATGTGTGTTTTGCAACTATTGCAACTTGTGAGGATCCCACCTAGGGTCCTCTAACTAAAAACTAAATTTATCTAATTTTTAACACAACAAGAAGGGAAATAATTTATTTATATCTAATAATTTATTTGATGACAATATACCATTAAAATTTATTTACCACAAATTAAATGAATAAGAATTTCATTGCAACCATTTACATAAATAATAAATAAATGGAGGAATACCTGTTCCAATAACTTAGTTGAGATGTTCCTAAGATCCTGACTCTGTTGGGATGCTCCTCTTGACTACCTGACTAGATTTTCCTCCTAGCAAACTCGGAAGTATTTCCTAGCCCAGGGAACCTTCATAGGTTCCCTATCCATTCGAGCCCAAGTCCAACCAGATGTAGTGTGTCCATGTTTAACAAACACTCTCGAGATCCAAGTTGGTATTCCCTCATTTATCTCTCCATTATTTTCCTTCTCTTTCTCCACATTCCTCCCCCAAAACACAATCCTCCAAAACAAATCAATACCAAGCATCCCCCCTCTCCTCTCATGATCCTTCCCCTTTTATATCTCTTTCTCCCATCCACCTCAACCACCTATCATTAATTTCATGACTACCCCCTCATCCTTTCCTTTAGTATCCTTGAATTTTCTTACCATATCTTGTTCAAAGTAGATTTGACAAGACATTTTTGGGATAATATATGGATATTTAATTTGGAAATTAATTGGAGAAGCCCATATCTTCTCCCAAGTAGATTTTGAGAAGACACCTTGGGATATGGATATTTAATTTGGAATAAATGGAAGGGGACCATATCCTATTGTTTTTGGGAAAACTAGTATTCCTAAAGAATGCTAGCCCTCTAGGTTTGGCAGCTACCCTAGAACAACAGTTTAAAGAAATTCAATGATTTCTTCTATGTGTAATAGATAAGAAAAAGATCATGGAACCAACTTGGAACTTCCGCTTAATCCCTTGCTTGATCTCTCTCCCCTTTGACATATCCTGCAACTCCTCCATGTACTTAACAAGCTTGGAGAGTACCTGCACAAGTACAGTAGCAAAGAACCGTCAAAGCATCATGATCTATTACAACATAAACATTACAGAATTAGATATATAATGAACAAATGATAGCATTCACAAATCATAACATTTACAATTGCATGTCAATCATATGGAAGAAAACTTGAAGAGATTTACTAATAGAAAGGAGAATTACAACGCAGTTGTCTTATCCATCATCATCCTCCTAGTTTCAATCCTCCTTCACCTCATGAAATAGCAAGATCACTCCAACAATACAATGCTCTATCCTCAATTACAAACTATCAGCACTTCCTTGCAGTTCACAATATTCCAGCCTCTAGATATCTTGGATGAGGGATCCATTTATAGATGTGTGCAAGGGTCTGAGTCATCCATGGGGTTTGAATAGTTTCATTCCACTTGTTACAATTGGTTCCACAAGAGAAGGGATTCGAGATTTCTTAGATCCCTTATTCATTATTGGGTGAATTCAGAGAGGCAAGTGGCACAACAGAAGTTTCTAGAAGATTCCATGAGCAGCCACCTAGCAAACTGTCTTGGACATTTGTCCATCCTATCCCATCGCACCCTATAGAAGGCCTAAATAGTATGAATTGCACCCTGGTAGTCTACCACTCAGTATGCATCACATTTTGCTAGTGGAGCAGTCAGTGTGGTTCAATTTAGGCAATTTCTGGATGGTTTCTCAGATGGAACTTTTGGGGAATGATGTATTCAGATGACTATGTTCCTTTACAGTATGAAACAACTCTTTTAGGGGTTGATGAGCCCTAATACATCAACATATAAGTTTTGGGTTGATGTGCCCAAATATGTCTATAATAGTTGCCCCTAAAGCATGAGGTCGCAAATATTCATGTCTGGTGAAATGCTTTATCATGAGGATACAAAGTTTCGAACTGGAAGGTGACCTGCATAACTGACAATACAATACATCATCATAATATAATTTTCATGATCTAGTTGATGGAGGCATTCCCATGCTTAGATTTATAAATTCATTTCATGTACATAGATCAGGTAGTTGTCTAAAGATACAGACTAGTGATTCTTCAGATATAGAGTCATCATCCATGGTTAGGATGGCCATCTATGTAGAGCCTTTGTACATTTGATGTTTTTATAACCCTGAATATATCACACCCTGGATGGATGAAACTAGATCCAGAGTCTTCAAACTAGTTCAATCTTCGCTAGATGTACAAGTCAATCCATGTGAAGAGATGTTCTGAAGTCGAACATGGAAAGACATCACCTGATTACTAGCCAATCATGTAAGCTGTTAACAAATGCGAGAGGGATCACTGATAATGATAATGATCCTCAAGGTACTACAGTACAATTCATGTGGTGTGAATATATGATCCGATGTTGAACACCACGCAAAATCTTTCGGATGAAGGCTATTGACGTCAACCTGTTGTCGGAAGTGAGAAACTTGCCATTGATGTATGCAAGATTCAAAGCACTGAAAGGGTTGTTTCTAGGTAAACTTCTTGGATAATGAGCTAATGTCGACAAGAAGCGACTCGTCGTAGGAGGGATTTGATGTATCCCACATCTATGACACGAAACGAAGCAAATGATTTTCTGGAGGTGAAAAATGAACTGACGACACAAGGTTCAGGAATGGTGGTCAAGAAAAAATGAAGGTTGGAGGTATTGCAGTGGATGAGACATTAACTGGATGGTGATTTCTCAACTGAATGAATTCTCCTGAACATGTCAGCGAAACTGAGATGAATTGGTAGCGTTAACCCCAAAATATGGATGGTATGAAAGACCAATGGTATGAACACCAGTGAACGGAAAAACCCAACCCAACTCAATAATGGAGATGAAGTGAAAGTGTCATTTTCAAAAGTGACTTGCTACCATAAATTCTTCAATTTTCTTCCCTTTTCCCCAATCATTGCTAACCAGTACCTCTTTATTTTTGTCAAGCTTGACGAGGATAACATATGCTTGTTCTATAATTCACCCTTCGGGCAAACCTGTCGCGATTTAACATTTTAACGAGTCTAGCAACAGTGAAACTCGGTCTCATCTAGATGGACAAGTTTGTTGCTATTGTTTGAACGAGTTTAACGACAAGGATAACTTGGTGCTTTTCATGTTTAGAGAGTTTGAAAAGGGATGAAAAGAAAACTCCATAAGTTCTTTTTCGTAAAATAATCCCTCAAGTCTGAAAAAGGATAAAATAATATAGGAGGGATGACATTTTGAATACTTTAACAAGCTGGAAAAGACAAGTGCTTGACAATATTTTCATGTTTGACAAGTCCGAAAAGGGTTTAAAGAGGACTCTCTTTTGAGGAACGAGTGGTGTCTAGGGTAGCAACTAGTTTCGGTGATGTTGGAACTTCTCAAAGCATGTTGATTTATGTGAAGAAGCTAGCTAATAAGACCACTCATTGCAACTGTTCCTCAAAATAGGTAAAAAAACCAAGTGAAAGTGTATGATTGGGAAAAGAGATGGTGGTGATGAGATGAAAACAACCAAGGCTCAAAAATCTGATAGAATGGCAACCACAACGGTTCAAAATTGAAAATGGGTTCATTTTTAGACAAGCTTGAACCTTAGGGAACTATGGTTGGATTGAGTTTCATGTTTACACAAGCTAAAAATGAAAAAATTATGCTTGAATTCAATTTCATGTTTACACAAGCTTGAAATGAAAAAATTATGCTTGGATTCAGTTTCATTTTTACACAAGTTCAAAATGAAAAAACTATGCTTGAAAATGGTTTGTATGCCCCCAGCATGATGAAAAGGAGAGTCTCTTGAAACTAGATGGAAGTCATTGTGATGAGGCAGGATAGTTATCCAACACCTCTTTGGTTTCGTCCAGATAGACAAAGGTGAATGGTGTGATAGATCAATCACATAACCTACAGGGAAACTTGTCTTTACTATTAGGTGCATGCCCCCCAAGCTTCATTACATTCACTTAAGTAGACTACTCATGGCTATCAGGTCGATGGAATGCAGGTTCAAGTGAAAGAGTCGACTTGGAACTTGGGAGCGGGGATGATACCGTTGATGTAAATGGACCATTTAGGGATGATGATTGACTTGAAGCTATGTTTGGACTGGGAAATGAAATTTGGTCAACGGTGACAATTTTGCCTTCATACGGGAAACACATCACTCGAAAACACGCCTAAGAATTAAATTGTAATCTAAATGCCTTGGGACTACCATCACATTCGGATAAACGATCTTTCCTCCCAAAGTAACAGGTAACTTAGGAAGGATGCCTAATAATCGACTAGTTCCTCTGTTAAAGCCCAACAAATTTTTGTAACAGGCACAAATGGTCGTGAACCAAGCACTTTCCAAGCAGTTGAGGAAAGGATACTCACTGATGCACCTTCATCTATAATAGTGCCAGATACAATCATTTTACAAACTTGTACTATGATCTGGAAAGGCATATAAGAATGAAGGAAGGATCTCGCCAATCGATTCCATCCAAAGGAAGTGACTAGACTACTTGGAGAGGGTACTATAGAAATGGGAGGATTAACCCCTTGAGTTATGAGAAGTGGAGGATTTTCCTCCTGTCTTGATGGAACAGGTGGATTTCCCCCAAGTTCGTTAGAATCCGAAGTAACAAAATGAACTTGGATGGTATCATTTTCACTCTCTTCAGGAAAGGTACAAATAGTTGAAGGTGAAATCGGGTTGACTATTACCTCGACCTGTTGATTTTGGTCGGGTATAGTCTCATAGCATTCACTTTCAGAGAGAGTGGTTTCGAATGGCGTTTGATTTTGGCCAGTTGATTCTTTAACTAGTGAAGGATTTAGGGAGAGTTTCTTGTAACTAGATGGAAGTCGCTACGGTGAAGCTGGATGATTATCCAACACTCCTTTGGCTTCATCCAAAAAAGGACAAAGGTGAAGAGAATGAGTACCTTCACATAACCTACATGGAATCCTAACCTTTCCCTTCTATCTATGAGCTTTACTATCACTAATTGATGGTGTGTTACCAACATGATCTCCAGAGGTTGATGACACGGGATGGTGTGAACGGGAAGACCATTCTTTCAAGATTCGAGGAAAGTAAGGACAATTCCAATGAAAATGGTCTCCCGCAAAAATTATGCATGGATACTTGGCTTGGGAAACTTAATGGATGGATTTTCATTAGATGTTGCATTCATAGCAATGGTTGTTTGGTTGCTCCCTTGTTGAATTGGCTTCTTCTTCTTCTCCTGCCCTTTCTTCTTCTTCTTAGCCACCTGGTTATTAGTATCAATACTTTCACCAAGCAAAGAGGAAGAAGGTGAGGAAGAAACAAATGAGGAATAAGGAAAAGGGTTAACTTCAGGATCATCTCGATGTGTACTCGATTGCAGAGAAATCATGACATTTCGAACCAAAGAGGTTGAAAATAGCCATATTGGCAGGCCAATGGTAAATCTTGAAACGGACAATGTAGCCATATAAGGAGCACCAATATTTATGAAAGAAGGAAAAAGAATATCATTCCCATCAAAATGGATTCCTTGATCAGTGGAATCTGGATTTGTCTCCATATATCTCAACTTAAGATCAACTAAGAAATAGGGATGTTATTCCAAATTTAATTGTTTTTAATGACGCTTGGACACAACTTTTCTTTTTCAAATTTTAAGAGTCAAGAAAAAGTTAAAGATGACTCTAGTCTCCTTCTATTTTTAATGAGTCTGAAAGGACAAGTCCTCAGATGGACCTTTTCTTTTAAAGAGTCGAAAAGGAATGAAAGTAACTACCCTGGAAAACCTAGACAGAGGGATTACCAAAACAATCACAAAACTGCAATATACACCTTGGCGATAAATTAAAGAGAAATTATCAAGGACTTATGTATGGCAATCAATCTTCCTGAATGTTATGTTCAGTGCATTGCGATTAATAAGGCGACAGACTCGGTTTCCTATGGATAAAGGATTTAAGCTTATTGTGGTCTCCCAATATATACGCGACTGTACGGGAAGCAAAAGTCCGTGATAGCACTTGTCGTATCAAGGAGGAAGAATCACCCAACCTTCAATGAAAACTATAGCCACTAGTTTTAATGACGCCAGAACACATCTCTAGCCTAGACCTCTAGATATGTTGCGTTAAGTTCCAAAGCATTGTTAGGTTCATTGAAATTCGTTTTAAAGTTAATCTTGTTTAGAGTTTTCCTTTCAATGGTTCACCACATGATGATGATCTAAAATTCCTAAGATGCAATCTACAATGATAAACAATCTTTGTTTACTTGAGCAATGAAATTCCTAGCTACTAGGGAAAGAAAATAACAGTGCGTTTAAGGAAAGAGCAAAGAGCACACACTAGTGCGTTTCCCTAAGTCATCTTTTTGCACAAAAATAAAAAAATGCTAAATGCAAATGCATGTATTTGTTTTCGTTCTCCTTAATGTGAAAAATGCCAAAAAGGAAAACTAAATGCAACAAAGATCTGAAATATTTCACTCAAAATGACATTTTCGACAATTTTTTCTTCAAAAGAGAAAGGAAGACTCAAAACAACACTTTTCAATTTTGAATAAAAATGCTTTCGATACTTCGAATATAAACAAATCAAACCAAATGCATGAGTAAAAGTGCAATAGATTATCAAGGAAGGAAGAATTTATGACACTTCTCTTTTCGACAAAAAACGACAATTATGACACTTTTTGTACCAAAGCGACAAATCGATTTCAACAACTTTTCGACAAAGGATTGTAAATGATGAACAAACACACAAAAAACATTCACTAATCCTAATGTAATTGAGAATGATCTAAGTGATGCAAGTAAGTTTCAATAAAGAGGCATTGTTCATTTGCAGCAAAACAACCAAACAAAACTGAAAACAAGGTCAAAAACCCTCAATTTCTAGAATGGAAAAAGAGTTCAGTCAATCATTGCACCTAGGCTTCATAGAAATAGAGATGCATCGCACTTACTACACTTGAGAGGTGTGATGCATATTGAGTTACAGTGGAAGACAATGCAATGGTCTAGGGAGTGCAATTGAAATGTGTTTTGGCTCAAATGTGGCGCTGTTTTCAATGAGTTAAGGTGGGTTTTGATGAACAATGATGAGAAAAGTATGATGAAATGTCTTGAGAGGTTACTAAGCTACCAAAAGGGAATCTATCTGTGCTTTCAAGTCAAATGTTTAATTAATAAACTAAACCAGAGGTCGACTGAAGTAGCATTCATCTACTATGCAATTGCAGAGCAAGAGCAGTTTGAAGGCTACCTAGCTGAATTTAGACTCTGTCTATAGTTTATCAATTTGAACATAAAACAAACAATAACAACAAACAAACATCTATTCAGTTCCCCAACAGAGTCACCAATTTGTTTCTGGGAAAACTAGTATTCCTAAAGAATGCTAGCCCTCTCGGTTTGGTAGCTACCCTAGGAACAACAGTTTGAAGCAATTCAATGATTTCTTCTATGTGTAACAGATAAGAGAAAGATCATGGAACCAACCTGGAACTTCCACTTAATCCCTTGCTTGATCTCTCTCCCCTTTGATAGATCCTGCAACTCCTCCCCATACTTAACGTGCTTGGAGAGTACCTGCACAAGTAAAGCAACAAAGAACCATCAAAGCATTGTGATCTATTACAACATAAAAATTACAGAATCAGATATATAAAACAAATGATAGCATTCAAAAATGATAACATTCACAATTACACAATCATATGGAAGAAAACTTGAAGATCCTTATTAATAGAAAGGAGAATTACAACCCAGTTGTCTGATCCAGCATCATCCTCCCAGCTTCAATCCTTCTTCACCTCATGAAATAGCAAGATCACTCCAACAATACAATGCTCTATCCTCAATTACAAACTATCAGCACTTCCTTGAAATTCACAATATTCCAGCCTCCAGATCTCTTGGATGAGGGATCCATTTATAAATGTGGGCAAGGTTGTGAGTCATCCATGGGGTTTGATGAGTGTCATTTCACTTATTACACTTGGTTCCACAATAGAAGGGATTGAAGATTTTTTAGATCCCTTATTCATCCTTGGGTGAATTCAGAGAGGCAAGTGGCACAAGAGAAGCTTCTAGAAGATTCCATGTGCAACCACCTAGCAAACTATCTCGAACATTTGTCCATCCTTGCCCATTGCACCCTGGTAGTGTACCACTCAATATGCATCACATTTTTCCAGTGAAGCAGTCAGTATGGTTCAATTTAGGCAATTACTAGATGATTTCTCAAATGGAACTTTTGGGGAATGATGTATTTAGATGAATATGTTGCTTTAGAGTATGAAACAACTCTTTTAGGGGTTGATGAGCCCTAATACATCGACATATAAGTTTTGGGTTAATGTGCCCAAATATGTCTATAACACCTATCCAAAATTAAATTTGAGAAGACAAGTTGGGAATTGAATAATAACAATAATAAAATTTATATCAGTAAATAAAACTATAGTTTAACAAATGTAGGTATATACCAATATTTCCTGATAATTATAATTGAATATTTTCAGGTAATTAAACAATAATAAAATTTGCATGATAAGATTAAGTAGGGAATTACATAAACCCCTCCTTCATAAAACTTTGTCCCAAAGTTAGAGTGAAAAAGATATAAGGAATTCGAAAGCAGTTTGACAATAAGGCATAACAAAATAGAGAGAGAGTCATAGTAGTAAAATTTGATAAATGATACCAGTTCACATCAAGAGTCTCCAACTAATCTATATCCTCCTATCCTTCCTAACCTACTTCCATTCCCACCCTATCCATCCTCTGCTACTATATACTATAGCATTGGCTATACCAATCTAACCACTAATAAAACCAATATGTCAGAAGCATCGACCATATTGACCTAACTTCCCCAACAAGAAATTGGAAGTTGTCATCACACGTCTATGGGAGGGTGTCCATCATTGCCCTCCCACAATTCTAGGTTTGGAGGTTACACGGTGGGAAATACGTCCACCCCTCCTTACATCTAGGGTCAGCACCCTAATATGGACCACACTACAATGCTCGTTGGATACTTGTCATCAAATAATCTAGTTAGGTAGTCTTTTCATCTTTCCTCATTAGATGTCTCAACCTTCCCCAATGGAAGAGTAGATCTTGGTTATCATATAGTTCTTTCCAATCTGTAGGTTTGTTCTCATTCATGCATATATGTAAGTCATTGATTAGATAAATCATATCCACTTAAGCCATACATGAAACAACAATAGCTTTGATAAGTCATGCATGAGACAAATCATAACCAAGTAAGTAATACATTAGGTCATACACCAACCATTTCAATCACCAATACCTAATCCATCCAATGATTTATTTAACTATTTTCACTTGTCCAACTAAACGCATCAATATTACATAGCGTTCCTAAATAAATAACATGGAATTGCAAATAGAGTCTTAGCATAAGTAGATATCTAAGTCAAAATGGACATCATAAATGGTCAAAAGTAAGGGGTAATCTTATCATGCAAATTTATGTGGTAAATTTTCCAAAATGTATATGTAAAGCGAGATTCCCTATCAAAATGATCTTTCTGGGTAACCCATGTAGCTAGAAAACTTCACCTATAAATACTCAACCCAAAATGAGAGCAGTCTCTTAGACAAGGTAATTAGACACCTAGAGATAACAATACATGGCCAAAATAGAATATGTTAAGGTTGTTTCTCCAAGAAGAGAGAAGGTCATCCTTCAAGAGTAATCCATAAAAAAAATATTTGAAATTAATGGTCATGACCATCTTTACAAGTGGAGTGACTTCAAAGAATATGCCAAGTTAATTAGAGCCTTGGAGACAAACAACGTAAATCCTTCAAATGGAAATAGTACAAAGATGTTACGGATTTATCTCCCAAGATCAACCAAATTGGCCATAAATAGTAATCCCATAGAAACATGTGCCACAATTTTCCATATAGTTGTTATAACCTCCTCAAAGAAGTGGGACATCATCAATCAATGTGCCAAAGTGGTTAAATTCACATGTACCAACACCTCTCCTCCAAGGAATATGATAAACAATTCACCCTAAGAGATTGTGTAATGAGGCTAGGACACTCTCAAATATAGTAATAAAGGATCTTCCCAAGCCAAGAGAAACTATATGATACAATGTGAAATAACATACCAAGTGACCAAAACCATGGGTGTCAATGTAGAAGACCACCCAAGCAAGGTTTGAATGCCTCCAAATGGATGCAAAGATGCCAAATAAGGGGTTTTATTTCCTCTATCAAGAAAATAGCTACTCACAACATGGCACATCATAGCACAACTATAAATATCCATTGGCATTCTTCTAACAAACCACAACCACTTTTCCATGTCATCAAGACATCCACCAAAAGTGACATCAATTATGAAACAAAGGGTGTGTGTACTACTTCAAGGTTCACCAATAAAAATCATGAAACAACAATCCAAGTGAAACCCTATGAACACATTCAAACATGCCCAACAACTAATTCACTATGTCAAGGAGCAATACCGACAATATTTAAGAAAACTCTTAGTTGATGGATATCCCTCATCACAAATGTGCTAAGGGGAAATCAAATGTTTAGTAATGTTATGCAAGGCCCTCAATCACATTTCAAACAACATATGTGCTAGATGCAATCCTCCAAACAAGATGATGATGCCAACCAAGGACATAATGTGCATTATCTAACATGGGATATCAATAATAAATCATAGTAACAAAACCCCATGCTTATGTGATTTCGAGGGCAACGACACTAGGTAAGTGCGCATAAGAACAACTTTCCTTAAGACAGCTCAACAATCACCAGAGGTGATCAACAATGTCATGAGGGAAGTGTCAAGGAGAATGTAAGCACAAACCATGACTTCCCTCAATAAAAGCATCAAGCTCCAACAAATAATCCTACAATTGGAAGCCAAGTATAAAGAAGATGTTAATTGATAGTCACTTATACAAGTGCCTTTGGTAACAAGATATGCAAAAAAAAGCCATCAATACTTCGTATGCAACATGCTTGGTTAGGGTTAAGAAACACCATCTAGCACTCAACCTTGATTTAAAAAGGAATAACTCTTTATTCAATATTGTGAAAAAAAATGATATGGATTAGACTAATAAAGAAACTAATGTAATAACATGATGCCACAAGGCTAGGGAGATGAATGTAATTCACAAAGGTTTATATATTTTTATATATAAATCCTTCATCAAGTGTGACTTATGAAACTCATGATTTTTTTTTATTTTTTTTTTTAACATTGAAGGGACTAGCTCAATTGATAGTTGCCAATGTTGGTAGTCATTTGGTTACTTTGTTGGCAACAAATGATGAGTTTGACTCCCCTTGGGTGAGGCACATTAATTTACACCTATGGGTTTACAAGGGAAATGCCATGTAAGGGACATGTATAATGGAGGGAAAGTTGGTTATGGATATTTTCATGTAAAACATTAAACAATTCCCTCTCATGATTCTAGTGTAAGTTTTAACCCCATACAAAAATTACCTACATATGAATTCTAAAACATAGAAAATAAACAATGCAAGAGCATAACACATAAAACACATATACACAGAGATTTCCCCTGGATCCCAAAACCAGGACTACTAGCTTTATTTTTCATTATGTTCCTTTCAATGTTACAATACATATTTATACATGCCAAAGCATACAATACCATGCACTGAAAGCCATTGCGTCCAAAACCATGGACCGAAAACCATTGCAGCGAAAACCATGGACCGAAAACCATCGCAGCCAAAACCATGCACAAAACCATAGGTAGGTCTGCCCAACCTAATATAGGGTGCAAAAAAAATTCCCCGGGGCACTGCCTCGGGCCCCGTAGAGGGGGGCTACTCTACCCCCTCAAACTCCCCGAACAAGGGAGGATTCCACCCCCACTATGCAATCGTGCAACGAAGGGGGGGCTCCGGCCTCCCCCCCTTTAAACCAATGGTTCACTACATAGGCTAGTCGTGGAAAAAATATAACACAACCCAACATTCTCTCACTTGTTGTTTTCTTTCCATAGGGGGCCACAAGAGAGCTTAGTCATTTATCCAGCTCTGCAATGCCCATTGTTTCTCTACACCAAGAGAACTTCTCACAGCTCACAGATTTTTTCAATGCATCTGTAGTATTCTTCAAAGTGTCCAGCTTTACCAGCAACAACTTTTTGTCTTCTATCATATCCCTCGCAAAGTGATACTAAACATCAATGTGCTTTGTCTTTGAATGGTAAGCAGGGTTCTTTGCCAAGAAAATTTCACTTTGGTTGTCACAATCTATCCTTATATCTCCCTGTACTAACCCCATACCTAAAAACAATCTCTACAACCAAATTTCTTCCTTTCTTGCATCAATGGCTGCCATGTATTATACCTTTGTAGTTGAGAGTGCCACTACAAACTGTTTCTTACTCATCCAATTGAATACACCTCCAAATAGGTTAAACACATAACCACTTGTAGATCTTCTCTAATCTAGATCTCCAGCCTAGTCTTCATCAACAAAGCCATGAATATCCAATACTTTGTCCAATCCTAGTCTTGCTTGGTATCACAAACCATAATCACTAGTGCCATGCAAATACCTGAAATCCTGCTTCACTAATGTCCAATGCTCCTTCCCTAGTTTTGACATAAACCTGCTCAATACTTCCACTGCATGTGCAATGTTTGTTCTAGTATAGACCATTGCATACGTTAGGCTACTGATTGCAGTTGCATATGGAATACGGGACATTTCCTTTTCCTCTTCTTGTGCCTTGGGACACTCTTTGGCAGATAACTTTACACTTACAGGAATAGGAACCTTCACCAGTTTACTATCCTGCATATTAAACTTCTGCAGTATTGTCTCAACATAATACCTCTGGTTTCACCAGAGCTTCCTCTTTACCTTATCTCTTTTAATTTCCATGCCCAAAATATGGTTTGCAGCACCAAGATCTTTCGTGTCGAATTTGGAGGACAATTGGGTCTTCAAATCCTAGATAATTTCTTTTTCATTTCCAACCAACAACATATCATTCACATAGAAGACCAAATAAATAACATGGTCACCAATTAATTTAAAATACACATAGTGATTTGCTTTACTTCTGGTGAAGCCAAGTCCCTGTATAAATGTATCAATTTTCTAATACCACATCCTTGGTGACTATTTTAACGCATACAAAGACTTCTTTAACTTGCATACCAGTTCTTTCTTACCCTTTACCGCAAAACCTTCAAGTTGCTTCATGTAGATCTCCTCTTCCATATCCCCGTGAAGAAATGTTGTCTTCACATCCATCTATTCTACCTCAAAATCAAAAGTAGTAGCAACATATAGAAGTAATCTAATAGAAGCTACCTTGGCAACAGGAGAAAACATATCACCAAAAACAATTCTCAACACCTAGGAGTAACCTTTTGCTACCAACCGAGCTTTGTATTTCTCCACCTTTCCTTTTGCATTTGTCTTCTTCTTGAACACCCATTTGTTGTCAATGGATTTCCTTCCAGCCGGCAACTCCACCATATCCCAAACCTCATTTTTGGGAAAATATGCCATTTCATCAACCATGGCCTCTTTCCAGAGTTTTTCATCCTCTAAATCTACTGCTTCCTTCATAGTTATGGGATCATCATCAGTAATAGATAGAGAAAAATTTGAATAGAAAGCAGATGGACTATACCTTTCTAGCTACCTTCTTTCTCGAACTGATCTTATCACACCTAGAGTTTGTGGCTCTTCATCTCCTGATTCCTCCTCTGTAGTAGAGTTCAATTCTTCCTCCTTAAGCTCAAACTTTATCTTCTCAAGTTCCTTTGGTTGGACTTCATGTTTAATAACATCTTTCACCTCTCCGAACACCACATCTCGGTTGGATGCAACCTTCCTTGTTACTGGGTTCCAAAGCTTATAGCCCTTTAAACCATCCTTATACCCAATAAAGATGAACTTTTCAGATTTACTATCCCACTTGGTTCTTTTCTCCTTTGGAACATGTACATAAGCATCACATCCAAATACCCTCAGATGTGAAAAAGATTTTTTCTTAACAATCCATACCTCTTGTGGAGTCTTATCCTCCAACGCTGATGAAGGTGATCTGTTGACCAGGTAACATGCTGTCTCCACCGCCTCTGCCTAGAATTTCTATCCCAACCCAGCACCACTGAGCATGCTTCTTGCCCTTTCCATCGTCTTGTTCATTCTTTCCGCAACTCCATTTTTCTCAGGTTTGTATGGAGTAGTCTTCTATTGTGCTATACCACACTTCTTATTCTGCAAATTCCTTACTGTAAAACTCTCCACCTTTATCTGTCCTCAACACCTTTATGTTCTTCTCTGTCAGATTCTCCACAAGAGCCTTAAATTCTTTAAACATATCAAAGACTTTAGATTTCTTCTTAAGGAAGTATATCCATGTATTCCTTGAGAATTCATCTATATATGATACATAGTACACAGACTTACCCAGTGATGGAACCTTCATAGGTCCAAACACATCACTATGCACAAGCTCTAATATATGTTTTGCCCTCTTACTACTAGAGGGGAAAATCACCCGATTCTACTTCCCATATACACAATTTTCACAGAAATCAAAATCCAGAGAGCTATTACTCATACCTTCCACCATACCTTTAACATGAAGTATTCGAAGGCGCTTCTCTCCAATATGTCCAAGCCTTTGATGCCACAACATGGTCTTTTCTCCAGATACCACAAGAATTTCTTCTCCACTTTCAGAAAGCACAGCACTATTGCACCCATCAACAATAGTGCTACCTTGCAGCTTGTACAGAGTTCCAATCCAAACTCCCCACATCAATACCAGTGCCCCCTGAACCATCTTGCAGGTATCTTTCTCGAACACTGTTTTTACACCTACATCATCCAGCTTGCTTATAGAAATCATATTTCTGACTAATGCAGGAACATGCAGAACACTTAGAATTGTTCTAACCCTTCCACCTTGCAACTTCAATTTTACTTTTCCATGGCCAATGATTCTATCCTTCTTGTCATCCCCCAAGAAGACATCACAACCATCATATTTCTCATATTCACAGAACCACTCCCTATGGGGAGTGAAGTGAAAGGATGCACTTGAGTCAATCAACCATGCCTCATGATATACATGTGTACTTGAAGTACACATCCCCATATTCATCTGAGGTGGTTTTTGCCTCTGTAGGAGGAGCATCAGTAGATCCCTTTCCTTTGTCAGGATCTTTATATTTACAGTGCCTTTTGTAGTGCCCTTCCTTTCCACATTTCTAGAAAACCACCTCTATAGTTTTTCTTGAAGATTTATATCTCCCAATCGATGACTTATTTTTGTTTCTATCCTGGGACCTTCCTCATATAGATAAGGCATCACCATTCTCTCTCTCCATATTTTTCCATCTCATCTTCTCCGTTAGCAAGGATGAGACTATTTCATCAAACCATAAGGTAGTTGCATTACTACCTATTGCAATAACCAGACTATCCCACAAATCTAATAGAGAACACAAAAAACTAATGCACTTATCTTCATCTAAAATTTTAATATCAACAGACAATAACTGACTTACCACAATATTAAATGCATTCAGATGTTCTGTCACCGAGTCTCCAGCTTTCATCCTCAAGTTATACAACGTTTTCCATAGGAATAGTTTATTCACCAGAGACTTAGATTGGTACAAAGTCACTAACTTGTCCCACAAAGCCTTCATTGTAGCTTCCCCTAATAAATTCATCAATACTAAATCTGAGACACACAATCGTATTATGCTCTTTGCCTTCCGATCCAACTTCTTCCATTCTTCATCGAAAACTCTCATGAATCTACCACCATCCACTCATCTTTATCCACCAACAAATCCTTCATCTTGAGTTTCCACAACTCAAAAATTTGACCATTAAATTTCTCGATCTCTATCTTTCCACTACTCGCCATCTTCTTTCACCACCAGAATCGATCCCACAGATCTCCCACTGAACAGGGTCTACTACAGGCCTAAGTGAAACCCCTTAGCAGCAAAGGTGTCCCCTTGAAACCAAAATAATTCTGATACCAAATGTAGGTTTTAACCCCATAGAGAAATTATGTGCATACGAATTCTAAAACATAGAAAATAAACAATGTGAGAGCATAACATATAAAACACATATACACAGAGCTTTTCCCCTCGTTCCCAAAACCGGGACTACTAGCTTGATTTTTCATTATGTTCCTTTCAATGTTACAATACATATTTATACATGCTGAAGCATCTAATACCATGGACCAAAAACCATCGCGTCCAAAAACATGTACGAAAACCATGCACAAAACCATAGGTAGGTCCACCCAACCTAATATAGGGTCCAAAAATAATTTCCCCAAGGCGTTGCCCTCGACCCCATAGAGGGGAGCTACCTATCCCCTTCAAACCCCAAGAATAGGGGGGCCTGCCACCCCCCCATGAACCCCCCTCATTGTGCAATCAACGCAACAAATGGGGGGCTCAACCCCCACTCTAACCCTCGGTTCACTACATCATCTAATCGTGGAAATAATATAACACAACCTAACATCTAGGGTTAGGGAGTTTTGAGGAGTTAACGACAATTTTAGTGGTTTTCTCTCACTAGTATCATGCATAGGGGTTTTTGAGACTGTGAACAGAGAGTAAAAGGTAATGCAACCTCCCTACTGCCATGGCAAGAAAACCTGCGGAACATGTAAATTTCTTTTCATGTTTAATGGAATACGTATTCTCTTGTCCAGTCTGTGCTATGGATCTATGTTTTTATGTGGATTTTATTTTCAAATGTGGTGTTTCACATGTATGAAGTTCGTTTTATCTCTAGTTTCCATTTAGATGTAGTAACACGTATTCCTATTTGTAGCAATTTCTTTTATCTGTATGGTTATTTTACTGTGAGTATGCGACCATGTACTGTGTTGAGCTTTGCAATCTTGAACTTTATTTTTCTTTTGTTGGCCCACTTGACCATAGGTGCCAACAAATTGCACTATTAAGGAAATCTTGGCTCCCCATTTTAGCCTGGTGGTAGCAGGGGTGGAGAGAAGCCCAGGCAGTTGAACCTATGGTCGGAAGGGAGTTCTAGGCCAAGCCAACTTGTAACTTCACGAAGAGCTCAAAATCTATTGATTTCTTGCAAGAAACTTTCTGGGGTCTGTCAGTTTGGTGGCTTCTCATTAGTTTGGCATGTGTTTTCGGAGGCCCTTCACGGTTGTTAGGCGCTCCCATTCCCTTTCTATGCTCTAGTAAGCCCTCTGTATGCATTGTTAGCAACAATGAGAGCAGAGGTCATTGGCTAGAGGAGTTCAAAATGCACCCTAACATGAGGATAGCTAAGATGTCGATAAATGTGAGATGGAGCCTTTGGGGGAAGTACTAGTTGAAGAAGGTCGTGCCTTTGCTAAGCTGAGAAGCCGTTGCTTCAAGTTTTGATGGCTCTCTCGCATGCTTACAAAGATGGAGTAGATTCTTTTGGTCCTACCATCCACTCCAAAATGAGACTAGGACCTGGTCAAGGCAGGTGGAGGAAGAGTGCACAAAACAAGGTGGAGTTAAAATCTTCATGGTACAACGTCAGGCACGTAGTGGGAAGGTGATGTATGCTGAATGTTGTGGCTACATCAAGGAGGATCTTGACAGATGTCGCATATCAAAGATAGTGGAGTGAACATCGTGGAGTGAGCATGATGGATTGAAGGTTGTGGGGATATATGTGGGGTCTACATCAAGGAAAAGTTTGGAGCAGTGTACAGTGATAGCGATGTGGGAAAATGGGTGTGAGACAGTGTTTCCCAAGTTAATGTAAAGTGATAGATATTGTGGCATGTCAACCGGTTCCTCCACTGCACAGCAACTAAGTCTTGACATTATATAAATTAATATGGTTGTAATAATTGGGTTTAAGCCAGATATTTATGTATGGAATGGGATTCTTTCGATGTATGTTAAATGTGGATGTATGGAGGATGCATGCCAAGTGGTTGACAAAATGTCTTGAAGAGACATCATCTCCTAGAATACCATGATTGCAAGCTATGCCCAAAATGGAGAGTATGATCAAGTATTGAGGCTTTTTCGTCAAATCCAGGTAGTAAGAGTACCATACAATTCAGTTATAGTTGAGATTGTTCTTCCTATTTGTGCTTCTATAGCAGCTTTGAAATGGGGTAAGGAGATACACGGTTGTGTAATTAGGAATGCCTTTGAGTTGGATGTCTATGTAGGTAGTTCCCTCTTGGACATGTATGCTAAATGTGCAAGTTTAGAGCATGCATTCCAAATCTTTGACAGAATGTCTAGGAGAAATGTGGTCTCATGGAATGCAATGATTTCTGGGTTTGCTCAGAATGGGCATGCAAAGTTTTCCTTAATTATTTTTTCCGAATGAAATTAGCAGGGGTGGAACCCAACTCGAGCACCACTGTAAGAATCCTATCCACATGTGCCAACTTGGCAGCTTTACAACAAGGCAAGGAGATCCACCATTAACTAATAAAAAGAGGATTCGAATTGGATGTGTTTTTGGGGGGTTCCCTTATAGATATGTATGCAAAGTCCAAGTGCCTAGAGTCTGATTGCCAACTTTTGATAAACTGGGTAAAAAAGATGTTGTGTCATTGAATACACTAGTGGTTGGCTATACTGAGAGAGAAAATGTTGTTGAGGTTGTTATAGACATTTTTGGGCACTGCAACCCCAATCATACATGTCCATAAACCAAAGGCTTCTAAGTCCCTAAAAGTGTTGCTTCACACCCTAAAGGAGCAAGGTTAGCTGATTACATAATCTCCCAAAAGTTCTCCATGGAAAACTGCTCAGAACTAGTCAAAACTGGACCATACAGACTGCCCAGCGCAGAGGGTGCGATGCATCTCACCTGCTCAGTGTAAACGGTGCGATGCATACTAGAAAGCCCTTCTGTAGGGTGTGATGGGTGAGAGTAGACAAATGGCAGAGACAGTTTGCAAGGTGAATGATCATGGAATCTTCCAAGAACTTCTCCTCTGACACTTGCCTCTCTAAATTTGCCCAGGGATGAGTAAGAGATCATCAATATCCAAGTGGAATCAAGAACTATTAGAGAGAGGACACTAATCAAAATCCCAGAAGCTGAGTCACCCCCCTACAATCATCTATATATGGATCCCTCATCACAGAGATCCGGAGGCTGGAATCTTGTATCTTGTAAGGAAGTGTTGTTGGTTTCCTGGTGCAATATCGTAGTGTTGGGTGATCTAAGCTTTTCATGAGGTGAATAAGGGATTTCATGCTGAAAGGATGATGTTGGGTCAGAACAATTGGTTGTAATCCTCTTTGCTATTCTTGATATTAATAAAGCTATTCAATTTTTCCTCCACATTCTTGTAGGTTTGATGATATATGCATTTGTTTGGTCAATACATATTTGGTCCTGTATTGTTTATGATTGTAGATCTATTTTCTTCGATAGTATTATGCTGCTTTGATTCCACAGGTGCTCTTTGAAGCTGGATAAATGAAGAAGGAGTGGAAAAGATCTATCAGAAGGGAGAGGAACCAAGCAAGGAACCAAGCATATGACTGAGGTTGGTGTCTTTTGTTCCCCTCTTATCTACTTCTCATAAAGGAAAGTGAAAGTGGTTTTAATTTGTTTGTTTCTAAGATAGCTACCAGTCTTAGTGGGACTAGCAGCTCCGAGTGGACATTGGATTTCCTGATAAAAAAATGGCGAGTCCACTAGGGAGCGAATAGATTGTTTGCTTGTCTATATTTTTTTGTTTTATAAACTTACAGACGGAGCCTGAAGTCAAGTTAGCTAGCCTTCAAACTGCATTTTCTATGGAAGTGCAAAGTAGATCAATGCTGCTTTAGTCTATCTCTGAGTTTTGTTTATAAACTGAACGATCGATTTGCGAACATTCTAATTTCCCTGGTGTTGGCTCTAGTAACATCATTAGACCAACCCCTGTGATTTATATTTATTGACCATCACTTGCTCGGCCTAAATCCCTGAACTGAGCTGCAAACTGTGACCAAGAACCAAGTTGAAGTCTCGTCCCTAGACCATCACACCTTCTCTTCTTGGGAATCTGGATGCATCGCACCTCCCGTGTGCAGTAGGTGCACTGCATCGTACTTTCCCTGTGTTACAGGTGTGCTGATCAGACAAGACCTCTTTTGCTTCCATATTTTGGTTTTTTGTTCACTCTTTTCAGCTTTATTCGGGAGTTTTTTTGTCTATGATTCAGTATACCTCTGTGGAAACACCCTTCCTTTCCATCATTCCGCCTCCATTATGCAAAGAACTGTAAATGTTTTTATGTATTGTGCGCCATTTTCAGTTCTCTTTTACAAAAAAGTAGCGTAATCAAACTATCGTTTCTTGATTTGGAAGTGTCACAAGTGTCATTTTCAGTCATAGAAGAGAATCCTATTGTTCTGGATGGTCGATTATACTGTTACTCTTGCATTTGATTTGAATTAGTGGTTTTCCAAGTGTCGAAAACAATTTTCAATTCGAAATTGCAAAGTGTCGTCATTATCTTCCTTTCGTATTTTGAAGAAAAATTGTTAGTACTGTCGCTTTGAAAAGATAAATCAGATTTATACTTAGCGATCTTTTTGTCATTCACACATTAAGAAGGCTGAAAACAAATATATGCAGGTGCATTTGCATTTAGACTATTTGTTGGTTTGATTTAGGACAGTGCATCTAGTGTGTGCTCTATGCTCTATGTTGAAAGAATCTCATTTCTCTTTCCTGAGTAGCTAGGATTTTCATTACAAGAGAAGATTAAACGATTGTTTATCATCATAGATTGCATTTTAGAAATTGTATATCTACATCACGCGGTGAACCTGAAAGGAAAATTTCTTAAGCAAGATCAACTGTAAAATAAATTCAATGAACATAAAAATGCTTTGGAACCTAACGCACAACATTTAGAAGTCTAGGCTAGAGACATATTCTGGTGTCGTAAAGCCTGGTAACTATCGCTTTCATTGTTGGTTGGGTGATTCCTCCTCTTTGAGATGACAAGTGCAAATATGGAGTTGTGCTCCCATGTACCGTCGAGTATATATTGGGAGACCAGAATAGGCTATATCTTTTATCCTTAGGAAGCCGTGTCTGCCACTCTATCGATCGCAATGCACTAAACACAACATTCGGGAAGATTGACTGCTATACCATAAAAAGTATTCTGCAGTTTTGCGATTGGTTTGGTAATCCCTCTGTCCAGATTTCCAGAGTAGTCTCTTTCATTCCTTTTTAGACTCCTTAAAGGAAAAGGTCCGTCTGAGCACTTGTCACTTCAGGCTCATTAAAAATCGAAGGCAACTAGAGTCATCTTTTGTTTTTTCTCGACTCTTAAAAATTGAAAAAACAAGTTGTGTCAAAGCGTCTAAAATTCATTTAATTTGGAATCATTTTCCCCTTTTATTTTGACTTGATCGAGTAATCCACAATCATGGAAGAAATTCAACCAAAACCCCATCATTCACAGAGGCTTACGAGTCAACCATCGTTGACTCTGGAAACAAAACTATTTTGGACAAAGTGAACTCGTTTGACAGGATCGAAGTCTCCTAGTTTGGTTGGAGTAAGTACTCCGACATCCTCAGAGACTCTGGTTACTCCAAACATTTCTGGTATCCCTGCCTCTACAGAAGAAATTCTGCAGCCGCAAAAGGACATTACAACTGATCCTAGTGTGATGGTAAACACCTCTATTCTCGAACCGGATCCATCTACAGCTGATTCAAAAGGTGTTGTTCCCCAAACATCTATCACTGCAGAACCTTCTTCAGCACCAAAAATATTTTACGGACCTGGCGGTCTACCTCTTCCACCTGGATTGATTGCCATAGAAGATATTTTAGAGGATCCTCCATCTAACGCTCCATCGCAATTTGGAGCTGGGATCACCCTATATCCTTCTTCATTAGAAGTTAGTCTCCCACCATCAAAAGTTCCTAAAGAATCGCTGAGGAATATTTTGGATAGACTAAATATGTCTAAACAACCGTCGACATCTAGGACTGTGTCATCCAACACAGCAGCGGCAGAAATTCTTGCTGCTACTGCAACAATGTTCGTCGGCGTGCCATCTGTCCCAACTAGCCCTCAATCATTAGATGGAGTCCATACAAGGGTTGTTTCGACAGTATGGGCTGTTCCCATTTGTTCGTCCAGAATAATATATGGTCCTCTTATGTTGAGTCTCAACAAATTGATCCTTCACAGTGTCAATTTGGGCAATTTGGTCCCCAAAGGCAAATCATTCCTTTGAGCACTAGATTACAGTTATATGGAGGGAAATATACCCTTTCATTGTCTCCTCCGGGGGAACAACCATACGAGAGTTCACAACAGAATTCAGGGTATGTTGGAATTACATCTAGCAGTTGGGTGTCGATACTGCCTCAATAACCAAGAGTTATATATTCGATGCAACAAAGTTTACCTGTGTCAAATATCCCCACTACCCTGGATATTGTGATGGTGTCGCAAGTAAAAGCGTTGCATTTTGTATGCCAACCTCAGGTTTCTCAGGTCCTAATACAACAACCTCTTGTCCCTGCGACGCAACCACAATCACCGACTAGTGGAATGACCCAGGTTCAAATGGGGACGATTACCCCTCATCTTGGTCAAACAGTCAGTACCGGATAGCAGCTCATGGCTTCACAACCATGGCTGGTACAATACCAACAACTGCAATTCCAACAAGCTTACCAAGGATCTGAGCAATGAGTCTTTGCAAGTAATGGGAAGCCGTATATTCAGAACGGTCAACATCAATCATATCATAATGGTCATGCCCATCAACCTTACCAAATTTACCATCATTAAATGCATTATGCTGGAATGAAAAGACCAACTGCTCAAGCAATCCCATCTTATCCTGGGTATGCTTCACCGAGCCTGAATCAATAGTTTCCTTTCGTGGTGACTTTACAGTTACCAAATCTGAATCGACTAATGAACAATCCAATCGCTTATGCCCCTTGGTGGCCGACGATTCTGCATAAACTTCCGTCAGATATTCCTAAATTTAATGGAAATCCGGGTGAAGACCTGTTGAATCATACGATGACCTTTCATCTGTGGTGTTCATCAAACACTCTCAATGATGATTTGATCAGGCTTTGCCTTTTTCAGCGAACGTTAACTGGTCCGATAGCAAAATAGTATATCAAATTGTCTAGAGCTTCATTTGATAACTTCAGTAACCTAGCCACAACCTTTTAAACCCATTTTCAATTACCCATAAGGTACGAAATGGGAACAGAGCTTCTTACTAATTTCAAACAAATGACGACCACTCACATATTCGATCATATTCATGAGCAGCGACGTCATCGTAGAATGGTAAAAACATATGTTCTTGATCAACTATTGGCTAAATGGTTTATTAAGTCATTATTACCTTCTATTACGGAAGATCTGGAAAAGGGAGGAGTCGTCACTAAAGAGCAAGTTATTGCTCATGCACAATATCTAGACTTGATCTATACTCAGTCTGGTATGCTCTACGATAAAATCCCTGATGCTCCTAGACCGGAATTTTCTGTTCCTCCCCCTCATAAATCAATCAAATACTCTCATGCCGACGATGGTGTAATAGGTATGACTAGCACGAAAACCGTAAAGGCTACATCAAAGAAGGCCCGCAAAGTTTCAAGTCAAAATGCAAATGAAGAGCTTCTCGCCTCGGAATTAAATGTCGTGTCGACTGACAAAGGCAAAGAACCCAAGCAACCAGGAGGCAAGAAGAAAAAGAAAGGGAAGAAGAAGAAACTGGAGGAGTCATCTCCTGAAAAATCTTCTGCAAAACCCTCTGGAGATAGGAAACCAAGTCATCCATGCTTGATATGTGATGAGGATCATTGGACGAGAGAGTGTCCATATAAAGCTGAGCTTGGGAAATTCTTCAAGAGTTCAAAAACCTCGACAGTATTGACTGATCCGTTTCCGAACCCAGGAACGAATTTGGTTGCTAGCGACAATGATTCCCCGTCCCAAGTGCTAATGTTGTCTATTTCAAAGTAGCTAAATGATGCTTTGATATTGACAAGGAATAAAGATTACGGGAATCCACAGATGTCGAACAACAAGGATAATGATCAACCTAGTAATTCGACGACAACTTCACCCGAAGTTATGCCACCCATCACTCCTGAACTAATGATAAAACCGCCAAAGGGAGTAGTACACAAATCGACATTTAATCCTCGTGCCAGAGAAACACAGCATTATAATATAGTGGAGGATCTGGCCCAATCACCGTCCGCTATGTTGACACTTGAAGTACTAAAAAATTGCCCCTCCCAAAAGCTGGCTTTATTATCAGCGATAGGTGGGATTGACCCAACGGATTCCAATATTGTGGCCTTTAATCACAAAGGATATGACCCTCAGTTACCAGCTCAAATAGCTTTCCTTATTCAAGTGAAAGCCCTCAACAAAACTGTTCATCGAACAATTATTGACGAGGGGGCATATACATGTATTATGTCGATGAGTTGCTGGAAAACTTTAGGATCTCCACCCTTGTCGAGATCGTCAACGACATTAAAAACATTTGATGGACGAACGTACACCCCATACGGGATATTGAGTAACTTGCAAGTCGAACTGGGTTAAAAACAGTAGAAATTGATGTTGAAGTTATCGATGGAAACCTTGATTACAACATCCTACTAGGAAGTCCCTGGGTATATGCTATGGCTGTCGTTGTGTCGATGTACTTCAGTAAGGTTTCATTTCCCTTCAAGGAGGAATTATGGTCGTCGACCAACAAAGATTTCTCCCCAACAGTTCACAAGTTACAGGAAGCATTCCGATGATCCATGGAAGCCCTCATTCGCTTCAAAATATCAGAGTAGGCCTACTAAAAGACCCTACATTAATGGGGACTTTTACCCTACTGCCTCCAATCAATTTGGTGGAAGTGGGAACGGTGGGAACCTGCAATATGATATCTTCTATTCAAAAGATGTCCGAAAATGATATTAACATGGATCATCTATAGGTATTGTCTCCAAGCCCAATAGAAATATTGTAGTAATCAATGTTTTCGGCATGGGAGGCAAACCCAAATCAACGCTCATCAAGCGTGTGGATATATAGGTCTAAGGTATATGGCACCCCTTCAGATCCTTGGTCACAAGTACATTTAACAGACGAAGGAATTGTTCAGTCAATGATGGTTGACGGGGAACCATGGGAAGATTACCACCATCGTTCCCATCTTCTGAATTGCAAGGAGGATAATTCTAGTGACCTTGATCATCCCTCAGTTTTTGACTTTCTGCCAAATACTGTAAATATGGTGGGCTCCGAGTGAAACCTGTCCAATATTGAAGAGACTATCGCCATAAATATCTCGACCAAAACAGACATTGTAGAGAATATTCATGTCAGCAAATCTTGTTCTCCTTCAGAACTGGAAGTATATTACGCTCGTTTTCGCGAGTTTAGAGATGTCTTTACTTGGTCATATGATGAAATGTCAGGCATTGATTCGAGCATAGTTGAACATGAAATTAAGATGTATCCAGATGTCAAACTGGTACGACAACGGCTCCAGTAGGTGCACTCCAAGAAAGCTGCTGCCATCAAGGCAGAAGTTGAAAAACTTCTCCACGCTGGTTTTATTTACCTGGTTCCTCTAACCGATTGGGTATCGAATATTGTTCCTGTAATGAAGAAACAAGGAACGATTAGAGTGTGTGTTGATTATAGGGATGTAAATCAAGCTTGTCTGAAAGACAACTACCCTACACCCTTCATTGACCAGATAATTGATGAATGCGACGGATGTGAAATCTTTTCATTTATGGATGGATTTTCTGGGTATAATCAAATAAATATCCACCCATTGGACTAGTCAAAGACTGCATTTATTTGTTCATGGGGCACATTCACATATCGCAAGCTACCCTTTGGTTTAAAAAACGCATGGGCAAATTTTCAAAGAGCAATGAATTATTCTTTCCATGACATCAATAACATCGTTCAACCATATCTCGATGACCTTCCGACTCATCCACGAAAGCGGACCGACCATCCGAAACATTTGAGAAAGATATTTTTATGTTTCCAACACTACAAGATATGACTAAATCCACACAAATGTGTGTTTTGTGTCAGTTCTGGTTATTTATTTGGCTTTGTGGTTTCAAAGGACGGGATTCGTCTCAACCCATGTAAGGTTTAGGCAATCATTGATTTGCCTCCACCTTCAAATTTGCTTCAGATTCAGAAACTCCAATGGAAAGCAAAATTTTTGAGGAGGTTCATTCCAAATTATGCTGAACTTGCTAAAGGTTATACTCCTCTGTTGAAAAAATAAGTACCCTTCATCTGGGATCAAGTCGCGCAAGCTTCCTTTGATGCTTTGAAGGAATCCCTAATAAAAGCATCATTAATGTATGCTCCTGATTATCAAAAATACTTTAACCTGTATCTGGCTATAGCAGATACAACCATAGCAATCATTTTAGTTCAAGAAGACGATGGAATTGAACATCCAATATATTATTTAACTCGAAACTTAAATGATACAGAAATGAAGTACTCTTACGTTGAAAAGCTAGCTCTCATAGCTGTTCAAGCGATACAGAGATTTCGACACTATGTCCTCTTCAGAAAAACTACCATTTTATCAAATTGCAACCCCATGACTTATATATTGTCGCGATAGCAATTTTACAAGAGTTTGATATGGAATTCAAAAAATCCAAATCGAAGAAAGTTGTGGTTTTCGCAGAGTTACTATGTGATCTCCCATCATCGTCCAACAATGCAACATCAGAAGAAGCAATCGTGGACGAATCTTTGTTTCTGATATCTTCAAGCAATCCGTGGTATGGAGATATAATAATATATCTCCAAACCCAAACATATAGGTCTAATACCTCACGCACGTAATAATAATGGATTCGATACCAAGCAAAAGACTACATGATCGTCGATGATACGCTTTACCATCATGGTATCGATACAGTTCTGCAGAGGTGCCTCACCCATGAGGAGGCCAAAAAAGTCCTAAATGATTGTCATTCAGGCGCGTGTGGGGGGCATCAATCTGGTTATGCTATAACTCAAAAAAATTTATTAGCAGGATACTTCTGGCCAACAATGTTCAAATATTGCATAACGACAGTCAGAAGTTGCCATGCCTGTCAAATCTTCGATCGCAAAACCAGAATACTACTCGCACCTCTGCAGCCAGTTGTAGCTGTTGGGCCATTCGCCAAATGGGGCATAGATTTCATGACATGTAACCCCACCTCGGCCTAGGGGCATGGGTATATCATATTCGTAGTAGACTATTTTACCAAATGGGTCAAGGCGATGCCTACATTAAACAACAGCGGTGAAACGGCTACCCTCTTCTTTCTCAATCATGTAGTCTCCAGATTCAGCATTCCACAAGCCATAGTCACAGATCATGGATCACGTTTTCGCAATCACATGATGGTTGAGTTGGCTGCCAAATTAGGATTGTCCCAGGACAACTCTACTTCATATTATCCGCAAGCTAACGGACAATTTGAGGCAATCAACAAGGTCCTGAAGTGCATGCTGCAAAGGATGAATGGAGTCCATAAACGGAGTTGGCACCTAATCCTGTACTTGGCCTTGTGGGAAAACTAGATATCAGTGAGGAATGCAATCAGATTTACACCTTTTCAACTGGTGTATGGCCAGGAAGCAATCTTGCCAGTGCAGTGTGAAATCTCGTCCCTCAAGCTCGCGGTTGACCTTCTCCCCAGAACTTCAGAAGAAGAGGCTCATTTTTTGGAATTAATCCAATTGGATGAAACCCATCATAATGCTGCTTCGGCTAATGAAGCCCATAAGAAACGAGTCAAAGCGTAGTTCAACAAAAATGTCAAACCCTGTGTCTTCTCAGAAGGTGACCTGGTCTTGCTTTATGACCAGGAGTCCGATAAGTTGGGAGCAGGTAAGTTCAAGTCTTTATGGATGGATCCCTATATTGTTAAGAATGTATTAGCAAAAGGAGCCTACGAGTTGGCAGATTATGATGGCATTCCACTGGTGCAATCCCACAACGAGTTGTACCATAAGTGTTACTATGCTTAACTCAGCGTAGTAAACCCTATGCTTTTGTAACATGTTTTTTTTCACTAAGGGTAATTATTTTGGTTAGGTAATCCACCTTTTGCATTTGTTGCAGATTTCAAACCTATTGGAACCATTTGTTGGATATGCCGACGGAGCGAGTCGTAGTTCGCGGAACCTATCTTTTGCGGCCTGGGCCATCTTTGATCCCAGCTGTGACTTAGTGAGTTTCAGAGGGGTATGTATTGGCCGACCAACGAATAATATTGCTGAATACAACGCGTTGATAGAAATCCTCTCTGATGCCATTTCCAATGGCATACGTTGAATTTTCGTCAAGCTAGACTCACAACTCATCATTCTACAACTCACTCGTATCTACTCTATACGAAATCCAGCTATTTATCGCATGTTCCTAAGGGTCAGGATTTTGGAAAGATAGTTCGATTCTATTCAGTATCAACATATTTCTAGAAATTTAAACACATTAATAGACTCATTGGAAAATTATGTGTTAGATAGACATTTGTGACATTTATAAAAAGAAGCATTGCATCGATATTTGCATCAGGATCATGTAACTTAACCAAAATAGATCTCTGGAAATCTAAAATATATATAACTATTTGCAGTTTACACATAATGTTCTGTAACCAAGACAAAATCGGTCAAATGACCCAAAAACTCAAATCCAGTTCACCCCGGAAATCCATACCAGCATATGGGCACTCAGCATAAACCATCTCCTGGCGGTTGAACCACTCGAAGAAGGTCTCAGAGAAAGAAATCTGGGACTGGCCAGCATGTCAAGCCATGAGATCGACCCATCTCTGCATCCATGGCTCAGTCGGTGGAGGTAAACCAAGTGAAATGTACTGCGGCTGCATCAGTGGGATCTTTTCCAAGGCAAAGACGGTCAAAATAGAACCATAACCAAAATTCTTGGATCTTCCACTTTTCACCTTGTTCAATTGTTCTTTCATCACAGGGAGTACTACATCACACTAGTTGAACACCTTCGGTTCGAGGCATTCCAAGGCGTATTGCATATAAGACCTGTTAGCCACGTGAAGAGTGGCACTACCAACCAGTCTAGCAAAAGTGAAGAGATTGGTCCTCAAGGACCGGTCAGTGACATCTCGAATGTTTATCTTTTCATCCCTACTCAGCTAAGATCCCTCTCTGCAGTATTGGTGAATGTAATCTCTCACGAATTCGCCCCCACGGGCGGAACCTAATAATGAGAGAGGGGCCCCACGCCTCGATAATCTGGTCAGAAAATAGATGTCCACGACAATAAAAGGGGATGGATTTGCCTCTGATTTGGAACACCTAGTTGGTAGGATCTTATGCGTTGAGGAAATATTGCAACAAGTTGATTTGTTGCCTCATGCCGGAGATGCGGAAAAACTTGAGTAGGCCATAGTTCCGTAGTGTAGTTACCATACCCAGATCATGTAAAGAAACCATGTCCTCTTCTTCATGCTCGTGTTCTCACCATGTAATAACCATTTTGGTCCGATGAATCTCTGAAAACAAATAAGAGAAGAGTCAGGGTCCTGATTTGGCAAAAAACAGGAAAAAATTCCATGAGAAAATAGTACAAAAAGTTTCCTCCTTGTGCCCATCGCACCCCAGCAGTGTATTGGGAGTGATGCATACTGATTGGCTAGTGACCAGTCCAATATGCATCACACCTTTCGATATAGGAAGGGTGCGATGGAGCCAGGGAGAATTTTTCTAACCCTAGGGGCTTAGAAAAACAGAGAAACATGCTCAGAATTCATAAAGGAAAGAATGAAAATGAAGAGCACAAGTTTAACTCCTACCTGGTCCAGACAGCGCCAAGAATTGTCCACAGAATCTCCCAGAATCAGCTAGTGAAAATCAGGGGGAAAAGCACCTCCAGAGCTCCAACAAACCAAGTTCAAATAAAATGGTAAAATGAGAGGTAAAAGTCACTTTTAAGTTACTATTCACATAATTCAAGTAAGGTACTAGTGTTTTTAACTCATTTTTCAAGCATATATTTTCATTTCTAATCGGTTTGATGAAGCAATTAAGCAGGTAGTACAACCATTGAAAGAACAAAGTGCTAACGGTGAATCAAATAATCAATGACCATTATCATGAGCATTTTTTATGTACAGTTCAAGCTCATTAAAAATTAAACCTATGCAATGAGCAAATTTCCCCTCCAGAGTTTAAGCTCATTAAAAAATGAACCAATCTCCAGTAAATAACCATTGTGAACACATTATAATCAGCTTTTGAGCCTTGGTCATGTTATCATCATCACCTCCACTCTATTTTAGCCAATCATACACATCCATTTGATTGTTTACCATTTTTGAGGAACATTTGTGATGAGTGATTCTGTTGGCCATCCTTGTGACACTGTCGTGATTGGAAAATTGCAAACCTTACCTGGAATCAGTTGCTACCTAAAATTATCACTCGCTCCTAAAAAAAAAAAAATGAGTCTCCTTTAAGCGCTTTTCATCTGACTCATAAAATATGGAAATATTTCTGCGCGATTGGTCTCTCCAGCTCATTAAAACTACCGGGAGTGCTATCCCTCCTCTAGATTTTAATCTTTTTGGACCTGAGGGATTATTACAGAAAAATATCCAGCGCTTGACTTGTTCGGCTCGTTAAAACTATTGAAAATTCATCCCTTTCGTATTATTTTATACTTTTTCATACTTAAGGGATTATGTGACGAAAAAGGATTATGGGAGTTTCCTTTCTGTCCCTTTTTAGACTCTCTAAAACTGAAAAAGGACTGAGTTATCATTGTCATTAAACTCGTTAAAATCAATAGCGACAAAACTTGTCCAAATGGATGAGAACGAGTTTCACTGTCACTAGGCTCGTTAAAACATAGTGAAAAAGCATATCTTATCCTCCTCAAGCTTGATAAAAACAAAGATGTTCTAGTCAGCAATGACTGGGGAAAATTGGGAAGAAAACTTGAAGAAACTTTATTGGTAGCAAGTTGCTCTTGAACATGACACTTTCACTCCACGTCTGAGTCGTGTTGGGTGATTCTGTTCACCGGTCATATCACCATTGGTCCATCGTACCATCCATATTTGGGGTTAACGCTAACAATCCATTTTAGTTTTTCCAGTATGTTCAAGATAAGTCGCTCAGAGAATTCACTTGTGTCTCATCCGCTGCAGTACATTAACGCTCCATTCTTTCATGACCACCACCCTGAACCCTATATCATCAGACTGTTTTCACCTCCAAAATCATTTGCTCTGTTCCGTGTTGTAGATGTGGGATTCATTAAGGCCCTCCTATGATGGGTTGCTTCTTGTCGACATCAACTCATTATCCAAGAAGTCGACCTAGGAATAACCCTTTCAGTACTTTGAAGGTTGCATGCCTCAATGGCAAGTTTCTCACTTTCAGCGACAGGTTTACGTCAATGGCCTTCGACCAAAATATTTTGTGTGGTGTTCGACACAAAGTCCCTTTTTCACACCACGTAAATTATATTGTAGTACCTTAACGGTCATCATCATTAGCGATGATTACTCTCGCACCTGTTAACAACTTAAATCATTAGCTGGTAATCAGGCAATGTATTTCCATGTTCGACTCTAGAACATCTTTCACATGGATCGACTTGTACTACGAGTGAAGATTGAACGAGTTTGAAGACCCCAGATCTAGTTTCATCCATCTGGGATGCGATATATTCAGGAATATACAGACATCAAATGTACATCATTGCCAAACAAATGATCATCCAAATCAAAGGATGATGACTCCTTCTGAATCATCAGTCTGCTACATAGATGGTTGTCTATCCTATGTACATGAAAATGAATTTATAAAGCTGAGCATGGGAATGCCCGCCTCAGATAGATCATGAAAAATATTATGAGGATAATGTATTGTATTTTATCTTATTACAGGTCCCCTTCCAGCTCAAAAAAACTTCGGATCCTCATGATAAAGCATTTCACCTGACATCAAAAGATTAACGACCTCATGCTTTAGGGGGAAACTATTATAGACATTTTTGGGCACTGAAACCCCAATCATACATGTCCATAAACCAAGGGCTTCTAAGTCCCTAAAAGTGTTGCTTCACACCCTAAAGGAGCAAGGTCAACTGATTACATCATCTCCCAGAAGTTCTCCATGGAAAACTGCTCAAAATTGGTCAAAACTAGACCATACAGACTGCCCAGTGTAGAGCGTGCGATGCATCTTTCCTGCTCAGTGTAAAAGGTGCGATGCATACTGGAAAGCCCTTCTGTAGGGTGTGATGGGTGAGAGTAGACAAATGGCAGAGACAGTTTGCAAGGTGGATGATCATGGAATCTTTCATAAACTTCTCCTGTGACACTTGCCTCTCTGAATTCACCCAAGGATGAGTAAGAGATCATAAATCTCCATGTGGAATCAAGAACTATCAGAGAGAGGACACTAATCAAAATCCTAGAAGCTGACTCGCCCCCGTACAATCATCTATATATGGATCCCTCATCACAGAGATCCGGAGGCTGGAATCTTGTATCTTGTAAGGAAGTGTCGTTGGTTTCCTGGTGTAGTATCATAGTGTTGGGTGATCTAAGCTTTTCATGAGGTGAAGAAGGGCTTTCATGCTGTGAGGATGAAACTGGGTCAGAACAATTGGTTGTAATCCTCTTTGCTATTCTTGATATTAATAAAGCTATTCAACTTTTCCTCCACATTCTTGTAGGTTTGATGATATATGCATTTGTGTGGTCAATACATATATGGTCCTGTATTGTTTATGATTGTATATCTCTGTTCTTCGATAGTATTATGCTGCTTTGATTCCACAAGTGCTCTTTGAAGCTGGGTAGATGAAGAAGGAGTGACGAAGATCTATCAGAAGGGAGAGGAACCAAACAAGGAACCAAGCGCAAGACTGAGGTTGGTGTCTTTTGTTCCCCTCTTATCTACTTCTCATAAAGGAAAGCAAAAGTGGTTTTAGTTTGTTTGTTTCTAAGATAGCTACCAGTCTTAGTGGGACTAGCAGCTCCGAGTGGACATTGGATTTCCTGATAATAGAGGTTTTAAAACTCTTTTTGAATTGCAACTGGAAGGGGTGGTAGCTGACTTAGTCACCATTGTAATTGCTCTATCAGCATGTGCTAAGTTAGTTATTTTAGAACTGGGTAAACAGATCCATGATTATATCATCAAAAATAGATTGGATTTTTCTATATTTATAATGAATGCCATTATAGAAATGTACACCAAAAGTGAGAATATAGATCTTGCAGGCTGTTTTTTTGACAAAATACCTGAAAGGGATCTGGTTTCTTGGAATGCAATGTTTGTGGGATATGGAAAATATGGATGTGGTAAGGAATCTCTTGCGCATTTCTATCGGATGCAACAAGCTAAAATTAAGCCAAACAATGTCATATTCACCGGTGTTTTGAATGCATGCAATCATGCTGGCATAGTGGATGAAGGGTGGAAATATTTCCATTGCATGATTCATGATTATCAAATCACGCCCATGTTGGAGTACTTCTCGTGGTTTGTTGACCTTCTTGGGTGGGCAGGTCACCTAGGTGATGCATATTACTTCATTCAAATGATCCCACTAGAACCTAGTGCTGATGTGTGGGGTGCTTTGTTAGGTGCCTGTAGAAATTATTGCAATATAGAGCTAGGAGAAAATGTGGTAAAACATCTTTTTGAGTTAGAGCCTAAAAATGTTGGTAACTATGCTCTCTCATCAAATAGGTATGTTGAGGCAAGAAAATAGGATGATGTAGCAAAGGTCAAAACAATGATGAAAGGCAAGGGCTTGATAAAAAGGCCAGGATGCAGCTAGATTGAAGTCAATACTAGGAACTATGTGTTCTTTGGAGGAGATTGATTGTACCCATAGTCAGAGAAGATATTTGCCATGTTGAGAATATCCATGTAGATGAAGAATTCAAGGTATGTTTCTCATGCATTGTGATATTAAATGGGAAGAGGTTAATGTCTATATTCGATTGCCCATGAGCTTACAAACACATGCCCTATAGAAATTGTTTAAATCACCTGCATGAAGGGTGACATCCACAATGCCACCACACTTATCTAATTGTTGGGTGAGAATTTTTGTGATGGACGCTCACAGTTTTCAACATTTGAGGGCTACATTATGTCATTGTGGGGATAGTTTGTGAAGCTTCTTAAACAAACAACATAACAAAATACCAGAGTATTGGTGCAACTTAATGCAAGGAAACAAAGATGACATTGTTTCTGCAAGGTAATTATGACTTGAGTTTGGAAAGGCATGTTTCACACATTGTGTTGTATGCATTTCGTTTTCATGTATAATAGTTATTTCGTAGTTGACAAGAAGGCTAAGGACCATTTTTCATAGGATGATTAACACAAGTAAAATGATCATTCACATTGCAATATGTTAGAGCTTCTGTTAAAGTATAAATTTGGACAAACTGCTATTAAGAAAAACTACAAAAGATGTTTCACACTGTAGTCCATTAAGAGTTTCTTTTAAATGATAAATTTGGAAAAATTGTAGTAAATATTGTATTTGCTTCAAGTACTACATATGATATTTTAAGAATCCTATGCAAACATACCTTATGAAATATATTTTATTATTGATTCTTTAAGCAACTTCAAACTTGTGATTAATATCTTCTAAACACTGCATAATGTGATTTTACATCTATATGATTGTTTTTAGGTTGAAAGGAATTTTTGGAGTTTGAAGGGTTATTAATAAGATGCGTACATGAAATGCTTGAATATATTTTAGTGCATGAGTAATTATGATTTTCATATGTTTTGAATAGTTATTCAACAATTTATGCATGTGGGACTTCGTATTCTTATCCAATATGCCTATTCTACCTATTATTCTGTTGGAGAATGGGAGTCTACAAAATTATGGTTTGGAAACATTAGCTTATAGCTTGCAAATGCTTTGACAACTGAAGGGGATTTTCAAGGTGCAATACATGCTTTAGAGACTGGACAACAACATGCTAATGAAATGAAGTATCTTGAACTTGACATGGTCTTTGCAAAATCGATATTTCACGTTCATCTTATGTAGTGGGAAGATGAAAGTGCTCTAGAAAGAGCTGTGAACAAATCTGATGCCATTTGGAATTCAATTCCCGAGGATCAAAGACAATGTTGTCCTCGTCTGCACCTTTATAATGAATTGTCACACACATTTTAACTTCTACGAATATGTGATTACAAGGATGCTTCAAACCTTGTGAATATCTTAGATGATGTCTTGGAAGATGATATGCACCAAACAGAACAAGTTCAGAAGTTGAGTGCAGAACTTAACAAAGTAGAGAGCAGGTTATTGCAACCTGGTCTACAGCAACACAAAAAATCATAGAAATGTCTGAGAAAATAAAATCCTCTTTATGGAGACTGGTTACCAAAGGGTGCAGTATATGTCTTGGTTGACCTTATGGCAATTATATGTGGTCAACCTAAGGGGTTATTTAAAGATTGTGCAAAGCGGATCCTACCAGAAACTATCTCACTGTATTGTTGGAAATGCATCAACTGGGGTTCTCATGTTACAGCCACGACTTTGCTCTGAATCCTCTTTTGTTCTAGTTGTGAATTTCTCATCAATGGCTCTAGATTTTGAGCAAGTTCCCATGGAAAATGATAGCACAAAGGAAAACGATTGGAAATCCAAGGGTACCCCTCAATTGTAGCGATGGTCGAGGGCTCAGAATATCTGCTCTGGTAGGCGGTTGGACCACCCAGTCCAAGACAAGGGAGAAACATCATCTTCAATGTCCACTACTACAACCACTAATAATATTTTTACCAGTAATGGCGTGCCCTCTATTCCTAATAGAATTGATGACTATGAAGGGAACGATGATGAAGATGAAAGATACTCGCCCTCTTTAAAGGCAATTTACATGGTCTCTGATGGCACTGGATGGAAAGCAAGGAACTCTGTCCATGCTGGATTAGGTTAATTTGAGACCTGTTTAGTCGACAAAGGTTGTGGTGTAAATACCCATTTATTCTCGGGGATTGATGTTAAGCCCCTATACTACTAGTGTAACCCCTTATTGTTATTAGTACAACCCCCTTATTATATTTTTGTAACAATGTAGTCCCCATATTGTTACTATTGTGCCCCATAGAAGCCCACTATTGTTATTATTGTGACCTTACATTATTATTGTTATGCCGACTCTGATTATATTATGATCCCTTGGACTCCTATATGTAGAAAGGAGGTCTTGTCATTGGTATCATCCAATAATTGTTCATTTGTGTAATGTAAAGGAGGTTGCCCCCTCGAACAATCTTATTTCTAAGGCGTTGATCTATATTTTCTATCTTTTTGTGAGTTGGTTTCATAACATTTGGTATGAGAGGTTTGGATTCTAGGGTTTTGCTGCTCCAAATAGGTCATCGTGGAATTTTCGCTATAACTTGTTTTTTGTGATGTTTCAGAAGCAAAGAAAAAGAACCCATTTGAGACAAACTCGTGCTAAGCCTTGGATCTAAATTTCAGAGCTTGTCTCACAATAATTCAGAAATATGATCTGTGGAAGTTAGGGTTTTTGCAAGCTTCATAATTTCAACTAAAATAGGTCATCGTGGGATTTTCGCTATAACTGTTTTGCTACGAAGTTTTAGAAGGTAAACCAAAAACCCATTTTAGAAGAAATAGGCCTCTTTAAGATGTTCTAAGGCCTTTGTTGATTCTGGAGTCCATGAAAATGCATCTTTCTTCAATAATGTTGTTAGAGGTGCTGCTATTCTCCCATACTTCTTAACAAACTTGTGATAATACCCTGTCAACCCAAGAAATCCTCAGAGATGCTTTATGGATGTGAGGATTTTCCATTCCATAATGGCTTTAATTTTTCTAGGGTCTACCTTAACACCTTCATGAGATATAATATGACCCAAATATTCCACCTCTTGTACTCCAAAGAAAAATTTGGAGCTTTTTGCATATAATTGTTTCTCTTCCAATAGTTTGAGCACCCTATCAACATGTTTAACATGATCCTTCCAAGAGTTGTTGAAGATTAGTATATCATCAAAAAATACTAACACAATTTTTCTAAGGAAGGGTTTGAAAATGGAATTCATCAAACCTTGAAATGTAGAATGTGCATTGGTAAGGCCAAAAGGCATGACTAAAAATCCATAATGACCCTCATGAGTTCTAAATGTTGTTTTTGGAATGTTGGTTTCATAACAATTGATGAGGTTGATCATCTTATGGAGATCATTAGATAGGAAATCCTCAACTATACGTATTCCTCATCGCGTTGGGAGGGCTTTGTCGTTTCCATCTTTTCTCAGTAATAAATAGGCCTTCGAACCTCATTGTAAGATAGTTCAGGGGAAAATTTGTCCATCATTGCGTTCCTTTGTCACTCGAGGGCTTCTTCGAGCAAGATTTTGATAGAATCTCCTACCCCTTCGTCTTTCTTTCCATCCACCGTGGGAAGCCGTTGGGATTTACAAGGCTAATCTTGCAAAGGTTCAACTACTTCAAGCCCTAACTCCTTATATCCCGACCTCGTTGGGGACATGCAAAGAAAAACAGAGAACGAGCAGACTGCTCTGATACCATTGATTCGGATTTAAATAGGAATGTAATAAAGTATAGAAATAACCATAAATACAAAGATGCAGGAGAAATAATACTTCATTTAATTAATGTAAAATACTGAAATATGCTTTCAAAGAGAAATGGAAATAGACCAGCTAGGGTGATGGTAGCTTATCTCTGAGAAGAGTTGTGGCAGCTACATGCCTCTGAACTGTCTTACAATGAGGCTCGAAGGCCTATTTATTGTTGAGAAATAATGAAAACCCTAAACATCCTAAAACCTAACACTAGGAGACGAAATGCCAAATTGTGGGCCCCATTTGGGTAAATTGGTACATCAACTTCCCGAGGTCGTAACTTTGGCATACGATCTCTATTTGATGCGCATAATAGCTTGTTAGAAATATCTATCTGAGGACTATAACTTTGGGAAGAGAAACATTAGTTAACGGCCCATGTTACTCTTAGTTTTCCCAAAAAACGTCGTCTAGGACCTCAAAACAGTGCTAGAAGTTCAGGACCCGAAAAAATGTTAAAAATAGTAAATTTTGCTACAAATAAGGAAACTAAAGAACTAACAAAGATAGTTGTGGGGGTCCAAGTGGGATAGGTGGGTGGCCACGAACATCCACCTGGATCATGTGGAAAGAATTGGTGGTCTCTTTGATGATCTATGTTGTGATTTGGAGTGTGGCTGAGAACTAGTAGACTTGGGAGATAATTGGAGATTTGTAAACCATCATAATCATAATGCTGTATAAAATCATGAGAGAAACTGCAACCTTCAACACCAAAACAAAAAACTTCCCATATAAATAATTTTTAACAAAAAACTATATGTGATAACAAGTCTGAGGTAAGGTTTTAGGGTCGTAGGTGCTACATTGCATGGAGGACTGTTTGAGGGATAAGAGGCCTATTGTAGGGCCTTCTCTTCAAGTTGCAAGTGCACAGAGACTAGCACAGGTGGAGGAAAGGATGTTAACCCTTGAACAAAGTTTGGAGCTCTTGCTGTAGGAATCCCTGGGTTGTAGGGTGCCTTGTGTAGGTTTCCAAACACTAAAACAGTGAGTGGGAAGGCCTAGAAGGGACAACAAAAGAGATCCAGTTGTGTGGAGAACAGTAACCTACATTTGGAGAAGAATTTACAAAGAAATTGATGTTTGTGAAGCTCTGTTTTGAACATAGTGAAAGAGACAAATTTCATAGTAAATAGAAGGTCTTTGAGAGGACGCTAAGCCAAACGAATTTAATTACTGTCCTTTTTAGAAACTAGGAAAATATTGCTTGTTGATGTTGTCTACGTAAAATGATAACTTATGTCTTATGCACTTATTTCCTTTCTGAAGTTTGGAAGCTTTGTTAAATAAACAGAAATTTGGATGATTTTTACTGTGCATTTAATTATCTTATTTTTTACTTACCATGTCGTTATTAAAGAGTCTTCCTCCATATTACATTTTCCTCAAGATCTTGAAAAATATACTTTCGAGAATTGAAATGCATTGAAATTTAGTAGGGAGTAGTACCTATTAACCTATGCCCCTAAGCCTCTGTCATAAATTTAATCAATTTCATAGAAGGTGCAGCCAAAGGCCTGATTGTTATCACTCTTTCTAAATCTTGGGTCCCACGTGCAAGTTTGTAAGCAACCACAAAGACAACAAGTAGATCAAGTTTTGAGAATAGTGAGACTCTAGGCTATACGGCTATAGTATAGACTACAATTTGTCTCTTAAGGCTTTTTTCCAAATATCTTACTATCCAAAGCTCCAACAAAGAGAGTTATTTCACCTAATACTAAGATTTCAAATAAAATAATATATGCATATTGAGTGAAAGCTTTGAAACCATGTGAATCTTACTCTACATATATCTTACTGTCCAAAACTTGTATATAGTAGTTATGTCAATACAGCTAAAGACTAAGGAAAGTTTCATAGGGCTTACACTAAAGCCTAAGCTCAGATCTCTTAAAGAATTCAGTTCATAGCACTTGAACTCTACAGCTGCTTAAGACAATCTTCACTCCAATGGATACTTTCGTAAAGCTAGTTTTTGGACCAAGGCTAGTAAGATGGAATATTGATATAGATGAGTTTGTCTCTTTAGGTTTTCCACTCTGTTTCTTGTTCAAATAATGTAGAATATGTATTATGGCTAGTCACCTATGGCTTAACAATATAGCAAGGGTTCCATGCTTTCTCTCCCATGCTCTAGGGGTTTATTTTATAGTTACAACAAAATTAAATTAGAGTTGTCAGAATCTATTAGCTCATAATTATGTTTTCAACTTCTATTTGAGTTAGAGGCAACTAAGTTGGACCAAATCCTACGTTTTACATGAAACTAAGTTAGAATAGAGTTGATAAAAACCTTTTTAGCATGGAATTTTGTTTCCAACTTCTGTTTTTATTAGACACAACAAAGTTTGATCCAATGCTGCATATTTTTGTTGTCTCAGAGTAAGTTGCACTGAAACAAAACTGTGTACCTTCTCTTCAACTAATTCTATTGTAGTTATTTATTGCAATTTATTGTGACATATTGGTAAAATGACCATTATTCTGATAAAGAAGTTGTGTTTTTAGAGTCTCTAGTTTCTGCAAATTATATTTGGACATGTCAGTAGTTTAACAGTTTCATGTAGAAAAATCAAGGACAAATGGTTTAGCTTTGAAGATTCTATAATATATGTCATGGAAGGTGTTGTGAGTCCTACTTGTCCTACCCAACTTTAGCTTCCAAGGAAATAATTGGTTTCCTGCACTTGTGATTTTAGAAGTGCTCAAACTTCGTTGGCCTTTTATAACCTTTGGTCTGTGGGTTTTCCATAGAATCTTTGGGAAATTTGTAATCTTGATTGTATATAGTGAAAATGGTTGTTCTCTATTCTAATATTGACACTGAGAAAACAATATTAATTGAAGTGTTATACAACAATATTAACTGAAGTGTTTATACAAACAACTGGCTTAATCCCTTGGGAAATAATAGTGAAAGGATTATTTTCAATTACTGGCAAAGCTTTTCTCCTATCATTTCATCTTGGACATTTAAGCCCGTCTTGTGAGAACCTCCATTCAGATAATCGTTATATATAATATTGGAAGTCTAATCCCATGCTTCAACTAGTTTTTGAATTTGAAAGTCCCATATCATGTTTTTCAATTGATTTTGGTATTATAGATGTTTTCTATGGCAGAATTGTGTACATGGATGTTCTCTGGCAGATTGTTTTTGTAAATTTGATATTGCATAGGTCTCTTTGTTATAGGTCGATAACGCTCTTGGTTATTGGTGTTCAAGACATTGCTTTAATATTGTTTAGCCTAATTTTCAAGTGATTCTCTCATTATAGAAATGCCAGGGTCATTCCTATTTCAAGGAAGCGATATTAGTTCTCAATATTATTTCCAGGGTTGTTTCTATTTCCTATATGATGTTACTTTTAATGTAATCACTCATTATGTAAAAGAGACCTTGAGAAGACTTCCACTATATCTTGCTTGAGTGGGCCTAATGGTTAAGAGGATGTGTTTCCTCCTAAGAGGTCACATGTTCAAAACTAGAGGGGGTAGAGTATGTATGCCTTCATTGACTTAGCAGTCAAATCATTGTGCGAAGGTGGGTCCCTTGTCCCAGAAGTAAGGGGGTCTCATACACCAATGTGGTGTCTGGCTTGGTTGTGACCTTAAAATTGGATAATTAAAATATCCTCTAGAAATTTTAGAATTGTATTTCAAAGGTATGAGAGTGCAAGGAAGCCTTGTCTTTAGCGAGGTTCATGACAAGGTAATGCTTTCCTTCAACATGTAGAAAATATTGTAGATGTTTGGAGTTTTATTTTGGAATACACCATTGTTTTGAGCTAGCCAAATGGAGAAGATCACCTCTACAAGCAAAATTTTGTCTTATGTTCTAGTTGTAGTCCATTCATTTAATGCCTCTTTGTTATCTCCAATCCATTGTTGCATTTTGCATAGTCTATGAGTGATAGCCCATATCTATTTGGTGAGATGACAGTGAATCAAAAGGTGATTTCATGCTTTCACGTTATTCCCTTAAGAGCGCATGTGTTGGAACTTGTCCATCCTCTTCTTCTAAGAATGTGTAGGTTGGGATTGCACCCTTGATTGGAGATTTGGGGCCCCAACCTTGGTTGTAGATAGTTGTCTTGCATCTAGAAGTTCTAGACTTGTGCTTGAACACCTTATTTGTTGGAAACCTATTCATAAATATTCATCAATTGATTTTTCATCATCATATAGATCAATTTATATGTTACTTTATACACATGCACATAATCAATCTTCCTAAATCATGGTTGATATTTTTGTGCCTTAGACCATTAAATGCCAAAAATAATAGTGAGATGTGCTTTAGTGTGGGTTAAGTAATTGCATTGTGGGAGAACTAATATCCATTTACAATGTATATCAAAAGAAGAAAGGTGCAACCAATATGCATTTACAATGTATATCAAAGGAAGAAATTTGCATTGTAGAATGCATGTGGGGTCATAAGAGAGGCATCATGTCACAATACTAGGGATATAAGAATAAAAGGGTATAAAAAATGTGAATAAAACAATGGATACATACAATATTTAATGAAAATAGGGGTTTTATAAATTGGGAAGGTGTATTGGATTTATATTGGCAGGGGGTTAAATAATGTGATTTTTAGAGGTATTTCCCAATATGTAGTCAAATTAAGGGTATTATTTAGTATGTCACGAATGCATGTGCTATGTCAGAGGTTCAGTGAGTGAACCTCGTGAGCAAGTAGCATTCCCATTTCTTGGAAATAGAGTAACAATTCGATTTTTGCAATTAGTCTAGGCTTTGATTTCATGAAATTCACTGCATTATATCAGATCAAAAAAATAATGAAACATTGTATGTTGCACATACAACGTCAATAGCTCTTAAGTTTCTAGGAATTCTGGGATGATAATTAAAGTTGGTAGCCTTGGGAGTTGTAGCATTCTTATTGCAATACCGAGGTTCATCTGCGGGGAGAGAGGGAGAGGAGGGAAGAAAATCGTAATACCATGGGCTAATACCATGATTTATCAATACCATGTGCCATCTATGTTTTTTATTATTATGTTATGGATCTAGGATTTTAATTATTTTTTTATAATACCATGGCTTATCAATACCACATGCCCAAAAACCATAACTTATTTCAAAATCAAAATATTTTACAAATACTTTAATTTAATGTAATTCTATAACATTTTATAATTAAATATATAAATAAAAAAGGTTATAATTACTTTTGATGTATATCTAAACCCTCCATCCTCATGAGTACTAAAAATATTCCCATAGAGATTAAATCAAGGATAGATACATTTTAAACAAGGATCCAAGCAAAGAGAGAAAACAAAGTGACTAACAATGATAGAGGAAATATAGTGCATGATTCTTTTAAGTTTTTTATTATTTTATTTTCTTTGACATGATTCATCCAAAATATAGGTTTAATATTTTACAACCAATTATATATATAGTTTTTATTTATATACTTTCTTAAATACAATAGAATGGGACCATGTTTAAGATAGATAGTGAGATGGAAGGGTAATAGAGTGGGGGAGAGAGATATATAGGTGGGAGAGAAGATGAGATAGGTAGGGAGAGAGATGGATTTGGAGAGGGAAAGAGAGGGAGGGAAGAACAAAGGCATTGAGAGATAGAGATGGAGAGAGAGAGGGAGTGATAAGGGAGAGATAAATATGGCATGAGGGAGAGAGGAGACAAGGGAATGGAGAGAAAAGGAGAGGATAGAGATCGATAAATAAAGGGATGAGAGAGATAGGGAGGCATAGATATGAAGGGGGGAGACAGGGGAATATCGAGAGTGGGAGAGTGAGAAGGGGAGAGAGAGGAGATAGTGACATGTTGGAGGGTGGAGAGAGAGTGTGTGTGTGTGATGGGGGGAAGAGACAAAGAGAGGTGAGAGAGAATGGGAGAGAGGGTAATTTAGAGAGAGGAGAGAGAGGGGGAGAGAGACATGGAGTTGGAAAGGGGAAAGAGAGGGAGGAAAGAACAAAGGAATTGAGAGATAGAGGTGGAGAGAGAGAGAAGGAGTGATAAGGGAGAGATGAATATGGAATGAGGGAAAAAGGAGATGAGGTAAGGGAGAGAAAATGAGAGTATATATATAAAGAAATAAGGGGAAGAGAGAGATAAGGTGTTGGGTGTGGAGCATGATTATTTATATGTCTTTGTTTCAGTTGGATGTATACCCCAAGAAGTTTGTACACCCCTCCACGCGGGGGGGTGTCCCCCCCGCTGGGGTTCAGGGGAGCCGATCCCCCCTTGCTGGGGGGTCTATGGGCTGGCAGTCCCCCGGTGGGGGTTTCAGGGGAAACACCCCCGAAGAAAAAAACATATGTAAAATTTCCTTGTAAAAGTATAGTAATTTCTAGTCGATCTGGGCTATTCATTAGGTCGATGATCTGATGGTAGAACTTATGTTTAGTTTATGGTTTTTTTCCCTAGAAGGCAACCCCTCTCTTTGTATGATGGAATTGTATTGATGTTGTGTAATAGATGTGTATTCTCCAAGCGAGAAATAGAGAGGTGAGACTGTGTGAGAAAACAAAGGATATTACAGCGGATCTGTTGTAAGTTGTGTCTCTTCATTTTGCTAGATAATAGAAAGGAAGCACTGGTTTTTCGGGGTGGATGTAGCCCAAACTGGGTGAACCACATATATCTGTGTCTCTCTAGTTTTTTTTTGTTTTTTTTGTTTTTATTTATTTAATATTATATGTGTTCCATTGCTCTGTAATATATAATTTTCTAACAACTGGTATCATTTCCAAAGGTTTATTTGGTTGATAAACTCACAGGAAAGAAGGGTTCCTCATTCGAGTGGGAGCAATGGCGGAAGATGGTAATTTTAGGGTCGACAAATTTAACGGCCAAAACTTCTTGCTATGGAAGATGCAGATGGAAGATTATCTATATTAGAAAGATCTGTACTTACCATTGGGCAGAAAAACAAAGATGCCGACGAGTATGAAAGATGAAGAATGGAACCTTCTCAATAGAAAGGTACTCGAAATAGTATGGTTGTGCCTTGTAGTGTTGGTTGTCTTTAACATTTCGAAGGAAAAAATGACAGAGGGTTTGATTAAGGCATTGGCGAAACTATATGAAAAAGCCTCGGCCTCAAACAAGGTTTCTTATGAAACGATTATTTAATATGAAGATATCGGAGGGAGGATCTATTGTAGACCATTTAAATGAATTTAATACTGTTACAAGTCAGTTAAGTTCTGTAGGGGTAAACTTTGATGATGAAGTTAGAGCTCCGTTATTCTTGTGCTCATTGCGAGAAAGTTGGAATGGTTTAGTAATGGCCATTAGTAACTCTGTTTCTGGATTTAGTACTTTAAAGTTTGATGATGTTGTCGGTGCTATCCTTAGCGAGGAAATGTGATGGAAAGGCTCCAGTGAGACATCGGGTAATGCTTTAAGTGTAGAGTCTAGGGGAACAAAAATGGAAAGAGGAAAGAGCTCAGGATATCACAATAAATCAAGGAAAGGTAGATATAAATCTAGATCGGGGATAGTGTGCTGGAAATGCAGAAATAAATGACACCTAAAGAAAGACTATAGATTTCGGAAGGGAAAAGAAGGAGATGCACAGCAAGAAAACAATCATGAATCAAATGTGATAGGTGAGGTGTTATAATATGCTTTGATTCTTTCTTTCGAAAATATTATTGATTCCTGGGTGGTAGATTCAGGGGCCTCATTCCATGCCACACCTGATAAGAAATATTTTCATGACTATGTTCAAGGATATCTTGGACAAGTCTGTTTGGGTGATGATAAACCCTGTAAAATTTTTGGAATGGGTAAGGTTCTTGTAAAATAGCAGAATGGAAACTAATGGCTACTAAAGGAGGTAAGGCATGCTCCAGATCTGAAGAAAAATCTAATTTCAATAGGGTAGTTAGGCAGTGAAGGTTGTGTGACAACTTTCACAGATAAATCTTGGGAGGTCACCAAAGGAGCCCTGGTAATAGTAAAAGGAAAAAAGGTTGGTACATTGTATTTATACAATGGTATTTCTAACTCTATTAATGCTTTAACTTCCAAAGGAGCAGATGCAGCATCATGGCATCATAGGCTCGGACACATGAGTGAGAAGGGGATGAATATTCTTCACTCAAGGAATTTGTTACCAGGTTTGAAGAATGTTGATTTGGACTTCTATGAGAATTGCATTTATGGAAAACAGAAGAGAGTCAAATTTCTTAGAGTTGGGCAAAGAAAAAAGAGCGAAAAATTAGAGCTTGTGCATGGAGATGTATGGGGACCTGCTCAGGTATCATCTCTCGGTGGCTCTCGTTATTATGTTACTTTTATTGATGATGCAACTAAAAAACATTGGATTTATTGTATTAAGAATAAATCTGATGTATTTGATACTTTCAAGAAATGGAAATATTTGGTTGAGATTGAGACAGGAAAGAAATTGAAGTGTCTCAGATCAGACAATGGAGGTGAACATTGCAGCAAAGATTTTGATAGGTATTGTTCAGAGCATGGAATTCGCGGAGAGAAGATAGTTCCAAGAACACTACAAGAAAATGGTGCATTAGAAAGGATGAACAGAACAAACATGGAGCGTGCAAGGTGCATGAGATTTCATGCAAGATTGCCTTTACAATTTTGGGCAGATGTTGTAGATACTACTGTTTATCTAATAAACAGAGGGCCTTCAAGTTCCTTTGATGGTGGTGTTCCAGAGGAAGCATGGACACATAAAAAGGTAAAATTCTCTTTTTTAAAGCCTTTTGGTTGTGAGGCCTTTGTCCATATTAATAAAGAAAATAGAACAAAGCTTGAGGCAAAATCAAAGAAATGTACCTTTATTGAATATGGTGCTAATGATTTTGGTTATCACTTATATGATTATGAAAATCGCAAAATCATTAGGAGTAGAGATGTAATATTCAATGAAAAGGTATTTGATAAGAATCAGTTGTAGGAAAAGAAACAGGAAAAAGAAAACAAGGAATACATAGTTCTTGATGAGATCATTGAAAAAGTAAAGGTGCCTAAAAATAATAATAATCAACAACCACAACAACAGCAAAAGGCACTCCAAACACCTGAAAGTGGTGTTAGAAGATCTACCAGGATAAGTATACCCCCTGAACGATACTCTCCTTCATTATATTATTTATTGATGACTGATTCTAGTGAACCAAAATGTTATGAAGAAGAAATGTAGGTTGAAAGCAGGAAGAAGTGAAAGCTATCCATGGAAGAAGAAATGGACTCCTTAATGCATAACCAAACTTGGGACTTAATCAGGTTGCCTACAAGTAAAACTACATTGCAAAATAAATGGGTTTACAGGCTGAAGGAAGAAGATGGAGGAGAACAAAGGTACAAAGCTAGACTTGTGGTGAAGGGGTTTGCACAGAAGAAGGTATTGATTTTTATGAAATATTTTCTCCTGTTGTTAAAGTGACTTCAATCAAAACTATTTTAAGTTCTGTAGTAGTTGAAGATTTGCATCTTGAGCAATTAGATGTAAAGACAACCTTTCTCCATGGGGATTTGGAGGAAGATATATATATGCAGCGGCCAGAAGGATATGACGTGAAAGGGAAGGAGAAACTAGTGTGTATGTTGAAGAAGAGCTTGTATGGCTTAAAAAAGGCTCCAAGGCAGTGGTATCTAAAATTTCACAAGTTTATGTCTGAACAAGGTTATACTAGATGTCACTCTCATCATTGTGTTTATCTGAATAAGCAAAATGATGGCATCTATATTATATTGTTATTGTATGTAGATGACATGCTTGTTGTAGGGTCTAGCATGTAGGAAATAAATGTGCTCAAAAGGAAAACGGCAAATTCATTTACAATGAAGGATTTGGGAGCTACAAAACAAATCCTTGGTATGAGAATAACTAGAGATAGGAAAAATCACAAATTAACATTGTCTCAGAATGAGTACATATAAAAGGCGTTGAAAAGATTTAATATGCACAATGCAAAACCAATTAGTACACCTTTTGCTAGCCATTTCAAACTTAGTAAGGAAATGTGCCCAAAAAACCAAGAAGACATAGATTATATGTCTAAAGTTCCATATGCATCAGTAGTTGGAAGCTTAATGTATGCAATGGTCTAAACAAGGCCTGATATTGCACATGCAATGGTAGTTGTAAGCAGGTACATGAACAATCCAGGAAAGGAACATTGGATGGCAATGAAATGGATTCTCAGATAGTTGAAAGATACCACAAATCAAGCATTATGCTTTGGTGGTTCAAACATTTCTCTACAAGGATATGTTGATGCAGATATGGCAGGTGACAGAGATAACAGGAGCAGCACTATGGGATATGTATTTACTGTAGGTGGAACAACTGTCAGTTGGGTTTCAAAAATCCAAAGTGTTGTTGCACTTTCAACAACAGAAGTAGAGTATGTTGCTACTACAGAGGCTAGTAAAGAAATGATTTATTTTAGGGTTTTTTTTCCCTAGAAGGCAACCTCTCTCTCTGTATGAGGGCATTGTATTCATGTTGTGTAATAGAAGGTTTATTCTCTGAGCGAGAAACAAAGAGGTGAGACTGTGAGAGAAAACAAAGGATATTACAGTGGATTTGTTGTAGGTTGTGTCTCTTCATTTTACTAGATAATAGAAAGGAAGGATTGGTTGTTTGGGGTGGATGTAGTCCAAACTAGGTGAACCATGTATATCTGTGTCTCTCTGGTTTTTTGTGTTTTCTATGTTTTTATTTATGCAACATTTTGTGTGTTCCATTGCTCTGTAATATATGAGTTTCTAACACAAGGAAACATAGATATGGGTGGGGGAGAAGGAGAGAGTGAGAAGAAGAGAGATAGAGAGGGAGATAGTGACAGAGTTTGAGGGTGGAGAGAATGTGTGTGTGATGGGGGGGAGAGACAAAGGGAGGTGGGAGAAAGGGAGAGAGAGAGAGAGGGGGGGGGGTGAGGAATAAGGAGGGAGAAGAGAGAGTTAGGTAGAAAAGATGGAAAGAGAGGTGTTGTTTCGAGACTGATAAGAGATATAGAATAGATGAGAGAGAGAGAGAGAGAGAGAGAGAGAGAGAGAGAGAGAGAGAGAGAGAGAGAGAGAGAAGGGGAAGAGATAGAGAGTGAGAGGAAGAGGGAGATATAGACAGATAGATATATATGGAGAGAGAGTGTATGTGCACTGATATAGAGAGATAAAGAAGGAGATATGCAGGGAGAGAGAGATATAGATGGAGGGGGAAAGGGGGAAGAAGCGGGAGAAAATTTGTAGGTTTTAACCCTTGTAAAAAAAATACCTGCAAAAGAATTCTAAAACTGAAAAAATATACAATGGTGAGAAAGAAAAAGAAAAATACACAGAGATTCCCCTAGATCCCAAAACTGGGACTACTAGATTGATTTTTCATTATATTCATTTCAATGTTACAGTAAATATATATACATGTCAAACCATTCATAAACCCCAATACACTAATCTTGGATTATAAAATAGCCATAGTTCCGTTGACTGGATCTACAAAATACCATGGGCAGAAAATTGTCATGCCCAAAGCCATGTGCAAAAGCAATGGAAAAAACCATGGCTAGGTCTGCCCACCTAATATAGGGTCCAAAAAAAAAATTCATGGTGTTGTCCTAGATCCTTTACAAGGGGACTACCTCCCACCTCAAACACCTCAACGGGGGGCAATACCCCATTTGTGACCCCCCTGTTCATCTTGACGTAATGAATAGGGGGGCTATGCCCCCCCGTGACCCCCCATGCGTGCCACGAGTTATGGAAATAATATAGCGCACACCAAAAATTATACCAATTGTTGTTTTCTTTTCCACACAGGGCGTCACAAGAAAGCATAGTCATTGGTCCAACCTTGCAATGCCCATTATTTATCTACACCAAGAAAACTTCTCAGTGCTCACAAACTTTGTCAATGCATCTACAACATTCTTCAAAGTGTCCACATTTACCAGTAACACCTTTTTGTCCTCAACCATATCCCTCACAAAGTGATATTGAACATCAATGTGCTTTTTCTTTGAATGATAAGCATGGTTATTTGCCAAGAAAATTGCACTTTGTCTATCACAATCTATCCTTATAGCTCATTGTACTAACTCCATACTTAAAAAAAAATCTCTACAACCAAACTTTTTCCTTTCTTGCATGAGTGGCTGCCATGTATTTTGCCTCTGTAGTTGAAAGTACCACTATAATCTGTCTCTTTGCTCATACAATTGACTGCACCTCCAAATAGGTTAAACACATACCCACTTGTAGATCTTCTTTGATCCATATCTCTAACCCAATCTATATGAACAAATCCATGGATGTCCAAAACTCTATCTAATCCTGGTCTTCCTTGGTTGCAAAGAACATAATCACTAGTGCCACACAATTATCTTAAAACCTGCTTCACTGTTGTCCAATTCTCTTTTCTTTGTTTTTACATAAACCAACTCAATACTCCCACTGCATGTGTAATGTCTAGTCTAGTACAAACCACTGCATACATTAGGTGACCAACCACACTCACATATGGAACATGGGACATGTCCTCTTCCTCTTCTTATGTCTTGCGACACTACTCAATAGATAACTTTACACCTAGAGGAATAGAAACCTTCACTAGTATACCATCCTGAATATTAAACCTCTACAGTATTGTCTGGACATACTTCCTCTTGTTTAATCGTAGTTTCCTCTTTACCCTATTGCATTTAATTTCCAAGCCCAAAATATAGTTTGCAGCAACAAGATCCTTCATATCAAATATGGAGGACAATTAAGTCTTCAAATCATGGATAATTTCTTTTTCATTTCCAATCAGCAACATATCATCCATATACAATACCAAATAAATAACACAGTCACCAATTAATTTAAAATTTACACAGTGATCTGTTTTGCTTTTGGTGAAGCCAAGTCCCTGTATATATGTGTCAAATATATGATAGAACATCGTTCGTGACTACTTTAACCCAGATAGAGACTCTTTTAACCTTCATACCTGTTATTGCTTTCCATTCACGACAAATCCTTCATGTTTCTTCAAATATATCTCTTCTTCTAGATCCCCGTGAAGAAATGTTGTCCTCACATCCATTTGTTCTAAATCAAAATCAAAAGCAACATCAACATATAAACATAATATAATAGAAGCTACCTTGGCAACAAGAGAAACAATATCACAAAAATCAATTCTAGGAACCTGGGAATAGCCTTTTTCTACCAACCGAGCTTTGTCTTTCTCCACCTTGCCTTCTACATTCATCTTCTTCTTAAACACCCATTTTCTTCCAATGGGTTTCCTTCCAACCGACAACTCCACCAGATCCCAAGCCTCATTCTTGTCCAAATATTCCATTTGATCAACCATGGCCTCTTTCCAAAGATTTCCATCCTCTCAATCTATTGCCTCCTTGACAGTTCTGGGATCATCATCAATAATAGATAAAGAGAATTTTGAACAAAAATATAATGGACTATACCATTTTGGTTGCCTTCTTTCTCGAACTGATGTTCTCATAGTTGGATTTTGTGTCTCTTCATCTTCCGATTCTTGTTCTACTATAGAGTTTGATTCTTCCTCCTTTAGCTCAAACTCTATCTTCTTAGGTTTCTTTGGTAGGAATTCATTTTTAATATCACATTTCACCTCTCGAAACACCACATCTCGGTTGTACACAACCTTCCTTGTTTCTGGGTTCCAAAGCTTATAAACTTTTAAACCATTTTTATACCCAATAAAGATGCACTTTTGAGATTTACTATCCAACTTTTTTTTTTTCTCCTTTCAAGCATGTACATATGCATCACAGTCAAATACCCGCAGATGTGAAAGAGAGGGTTTCTTACTAGTCCATACCTCATGTGGATACTTATCCTCCAACGTTGATCAAGGTGATGTATTAACCAAGTAACATGAAGTCTCCACTGCCTCTACGAGAATTCCTGTCCTAAACTTGCACCAGTGAGCATGCTTCTTTCCTTTTCCATCAACGTCCTGTTCATTCCTTTTACAACTCCATTTTACTGAGGCGTGTATGGAGTAGTCTTTTGCCATGCTATACCACACTTTTACAGAAATCTTCAAATTCCTTCTTGTAGAACTCTCCACCATTATCTTCCCTCAACACCTTTATCTTCTTCTCTGTATGGTTTTCAACCAAAGCCTTAAATTCTTTAAACATGTTAAAGACTATAGATTTCTTCCTAAGGAAATATATCCATGTATTCCTTGATAAGTCATCTATAAATTATACATAGTACGTGGACTTACTCAGTGATGGAACTGACACAAGTCCAAACACATCATTGTGCATAAGCTCTAATATCCCTTTTTCCCTCTTAGCACTAGAGGGGAACTCACCTAATTATGCTTCCCATATACACAATGTTCACAGGAATCCAAATCCAAAGAGAAATTAGACATACCATCTACCATACCATTACCATGAAGTATTCAAAGGCCCTTTTCTCTAATATGTCCAAGCCTTTGATGCCTTATCATGGTCTTTTTTCCAAAGACCACTATATTTTATGCTCCACTTTCAGGAACCACATAATTGTTGCACCCATCAATAACAATATTAACCAAAAGCTTGTACAATGTTCCAAAACGAACTCCCCACATCAATACTGGTGCTCCCTCAACCATCTTGGAGTTATCTTTCTCGAACACTATTTTTACACCTGCATCATCCATCATTCTTACATAAATCATAATTCTGACTAATGCAAGAATATGCAGAACACCCAGAATTGTTCTAATCCTTCCACCTTGCAACTTCAGCTTCAATTTTCCACTTCCTACAATTATATCCTTCCTATCATCCCCTAAGAAGACATCACCACCATCATATTTCTCATACTCGCATAACCACTCCCTATGGGGAGTGAAGTTAAAAGATGCACCCGAGTCAATTAACCATGCCTCATGATCTACATGTGTACTTGAAGAAGAAGCCAAGTACACGTCCCCACCTCCATATAAGGGGGTTTTCACCTCTGTAGAAGGAGCATCATCAAATCTCTTTCCTTTCTCAAGATATTTAGATCTACAATGCTTTTTGTAGTGCCCTTCCTTTCCACATTTGTAATATACCTTTACAGGTTTTCATGGAGATTTAGGTCTCCCTCTAGATTTAGATCTCCTACTAAAGGACATATTTTTGTTTCTGGTCTGGGATCATCCTCATATAGACAAGGCATCTCCATTCTGGCTCTCGATATTTTTCCGTCTCATTTCCTCCAACAGTAAGGATCAGACTATTTCATCATACTTCAATATAGTTGTATGGCTACATATTGCAACAACCAAACTATCCCACGAATCTGGTAGAGAACATAGCAAACTAATGCACTTATCTTCATCTGAAATTTTTATATCAACAGATAACAACTAGCTTAATAGAGTATTAAAGACGTTTATATGCTCTCTCATTGAGTCTCCATCCTTCATCCTCAAGTTATACAAATTTTTCCACGGGAACAATTTGTTCACCAAAGACTTAGATTAGTATAAAGTCCCTAACTTGACCTACAAATCCTTTGTCATAGCTTCCCCTGATACATTGACCAATATTGAATCTAAGATACGCAACTGTATTGTGCTCTTTGCCTTCTGATCCAACTTCACCTAGTCTTCTATTAACATTGTTGTTGGTTTACTACTCGGATCTACTGCGATTCGCTAATTTTTATCCACCGTCATATCCTCCATCTTGAGCTTCCACAACTTAAAGCTCTAACCATTAAAATTATCTATCTCTATCTTTTCACTCTCACCATCTTCTTTCATTGCAAGATTCAATCCCTCTGATCTCACACTGAATAGGGTCTACCATAGGCCCAAGCCAAACCCCTCAATAGAAAAGGCCTCCCCTTGAAGTTGAAACCCTATATAGTACATGTAGACGAATTCTAGAAACATAAAATTATACAATAGCGAGAAACACAAAACCACTAAACAGATATTTTCCCTAGATCCCAAAAGCGAGACTACAAGATTGATTTTTCATTATATTCCTTTCAATGTTGCAATACATATATATACATAATGAATCATTCATAAACCCTAATATGTTAACCCTGGATTAGAACATAACCGTAGTTCCCTTGATTGGATCTACTAAATACTATGGGTAGAAAACCATCATACCAGAAACCACATACGAAACCCATGCACAAAACCATAGATAGGTCCTCCCACCTAATATAGGGTCCAAAAGAAAATCTCACAGGGCGTTACCTCAAACCCCATATAGGGGAGCTACCGCCCCTTTGGAATCCCCCGATAGGGGGGGCTACACCCCCCTTCTGACCCCAACGCATGTCCGACTAGTCATGGAAAGAATATAACACACACCTAGAGAGAGAGAGAGAGAGAGAGAGAGAGAAAGAGAGAGATGTGTTTAGGGGGCTGAGATAGAGAGAAAAATAAGGAGATATGAAGGGAGGTTTAGATATAGATGGTAGGGAGGAGAGGGAAGAAGATAAATATAGAGAAAGGGATGGAAGGGTGGAGAGAGAGAGGCGAGTGAGAGAGGGAGGGGGAGAGAGTAGGAGAGAGTGAAGGAGATAGACATTTAATGGAAGGTGAAGAGAGAGGGAAGAAGAACAAGATGCATAGAGACGCATACAAACATAGAAGTTAGATCTAGAATGTCATGAATATTTTGGTTTTTCACTAAAATAGATGTATTGATTTTAGTGTAGTTGTTGATTTCTACTCCCATTTAATTGCTTGTACTAGATGCATTGATTTGAGTGTAGATGTCTATTTATAATCCTATTCTATATCTTACACTAGATGCACTGATTTGAGTGTAGATATTAATTTCTACTCCTATTTGATTGCTTGCACTAGATGTATTGGTTTCAATGTAGATATTGCTTTCTAATTGTGTTTGGTCTCTTGCACTAGATACATTGATTTTAGTGTAGATTTTGATTTCTAATCCTATTTAATACCTTATGCTAAATGCATTGATTTCAGTGTAGATGTTGATTTATACTCCTATTTGATTTCTTGCACTCGATGCATTGGTTTTAGTGTGATATTGATTAATAATCTGTTGTAGCAGCTACAACCACCCTCAAAATTTTATCCTTAGCCTGTTTTGGAGCCTCCCTACCAACCTTGCACACCACTTTGTCTTTCTTCTTCAATTACTCAAGCTTTAGTGTTTTCGCCGCACAAAGGCAACATGTCAATCATAGTCGACCCTTTCCCCTCACAGGCTGCTTACCCGGACTTGGTCCAGCTGTAGGTTGAGTAGCTTCCCATGGAAATTGCACACTTCTAGAGGGTAGCCAACCTTCCCTCCAAGAATTATGCAATCCTCTCTGACAACCTGTTGGGCTCCAAGATTGCACAATCCTGCCAGCCAACCCCCGCAGTAGGATTTGTATAAATTTTCCCAGTAGGAGGTTTTTCAGGCTAGGATTTGTGCAAATTTTGGTAGTAGTCAACTTCTCTACCCAGAAATTGTGAAACCCTCCTGGGAATTCAGCCCTTCTCCAAGCCAGGAATGCACATTTTTCCCAAGCATTTGAGCACTCACATGCATGAATAGTCCAATTGACCAGTTCCACCCAGGACCAAGGAAATTTGACTTGCATGCATGCATGACCTGATCTTCCTGGAGTAGCAAGAGACAACATGAAAAAGGCATCCCATGATTGAGGGACCTATTTTAGCAGTCGAGGTTTACATGAAAAGTTGTTTTAGAAGTTTCCCTTCAAGTGTCGATTTTTCCTAGAATTGTGGCATGCGCATCATGAGACCAAATTTATTTATCTGATGCATCAAAACTCATTCATTCAGATCGATCTTGGAGCTCTAACATCCCACAACACATCCAAGACTCTTCAACACATCCAGCTCAGCTACTCATGGTTAAGTGGCCTCAACTTGTCTTTTTCAGCATTTCTATCGTTTTTTGTGTATTTTCTTGTGTGAGTGTTGCTTACTTGATTTATTTGAATGGATGTTGTCATTTTCCTAGCTCTATTTCAGTTTTCATCGCTATCTCATTGTTCTCACATGCATGAAACTGTTTTGGACGGACATTCGCCCAACAGATGAACAACCTCAAATCACCCACATGCATGTTGATCTGTTTGCTAAATCTTCCATTCATGTTTTTCATATGTTGTTTGTCACTTCTTCTATCACTTAGTGTCACCATGCATTTCATTGACTTCCTTGCTTTCAGTTGCCCATCGGTGAGTCGGGCCAACCTTCACCCAGTCTCTTCCTTCACCAAGGCTGCATTGCTCAATATGGGGAACGAACGCTAACATTCCTCTCTAGATTTTAACATTTTGGTCCAACACTAGTCTCCTCAACTATTTTTCACATTCGTGGAGGATAGTGGCTTCTTGGCCTAAGAAATTGCGTAAATTTGTCCCTGGGCTAGCAGTCCTTCTCGGCTGGGATTGCGCATTACGGAATCCCAACAGCCAGCTGCCCTACTAGATTGCCCATGTGGTAGATCCAGCAGCCAGTCTAGCCTCCCAAGCAACCTAGACTACCTTTTTTGCAGTTCTGGAAGCCAGTCGCTCAGCCTCCCACTGAAATTTGTGCAGTCTTACTCATCAGTTTCCCAGGTATGTGTTGTTTCCTCCCCCAAATTTTCTTTGTTTTCACTGACATATTTCTTTCCATGCATGTTTCTTGTTTCCATATCTTTCAGGTGTTCATCTATCTCAATGGCTTCCAAGAGATCAGGATCTCACAAAAATGATGGTATGGTAGCTAGAGCAATAGCTGAGCAAGTGTCCTCTGGTTTGCCAATCTATGAAGATATGAATCTGTATCTAGACAAGGACATCAAACTGAAGTGGCAAGAGATGAATGAAACATTCATAGGTACTTTTGGGGAATACCTTGAAGACCGTCAGGACATCAAAGTGAAGTGGCAAGAGATGAATGAAACATTCACAGGTACTTTTGGGGAATACCTTGAAGACCGTCAGGTGTACATGAACATCCATAAGTCTGGCTTGTACTGAATTGCATGCAGATACCTCGTGTTCCCATGCACGAATATGATTCACTGGATAGTTTCTCACACCGACCCTTAGACAATGACCTTGAGTAGTGTCAATGGGAAGAAGCTTTCAACCTTCTGGGCATGAGATTACGATGAGATTTATTAGATGACCGAGCCCATGACTATCATGACTCCCCCGTTTAGCTTGCCCAACAGTAGAGGCCACTCTAGAGACATTCTGAAGGATTGGGTAAAGGAGCAAGCTCGTTTCAGGATGACACCCAATTAGATTTATAAGATGAAGATATTGAGGAAGGCATAACAATTCTTTGTCATATTCGCATGTTGATTAAGTGGCCAAGAAAGCACTGAGACCTTACCTCAGAGATGGGTGGTCGGGCTGGGCCAACTCGCTAGAGAAGGAATACCATGCAACTGGTTTGGCATACTGGCTCATCAACTGAAGGAGCAAGTCACGAAGGCTTGACAATCACTTGATGGTATGTATGCAAAGATTTATATGTCCACTTACATTTTAGATGCAGTATGTGCCCGACATGAGTTCCTGGGTTTGGATTGGGCATGGTCACCGATGAAGATTTTTGTGATCACATATTTCAAGCTATTATATGAATGCATATTCAGAGGAGTGATCATACAACAGTTCGAACAATTTGTCACCCTAGTGTATAGGTTGATATTCGAATGCGATCCACCCTACATGTCAGAGGAAGCGATGAAGGAATCACTAGGCATTGCAGATTGGTATGCATCACCATTTGTCACATTCATCTGAATGTTTAGTGTGGATAAGTCTCTGCATGTATTGTCGAAGTTCGCCTTCGACATGCTTTTCATGTAGGAAGTAGTGTACCACATCTCGACAGGATTGAGAGCTAAACTACAGCAGAAGTAGAAGGCCCCTTGGCCCGATCTCCCATTGCGAATTGGATTATATGAGATCCAGAGTATCGAGCAAGTAGATGTTGAAGCAGAGAAGATGAGGAAGTATCCTTTCGACCTCTGAATATTCAACCTGTATGACTCACATTGCATTGTGAAGGATCACAATGTGAGAGTTCAACTCAACTGGATCCATGGGGCATGTCATTGGGCCGAGGAGAACTCATGGAGATACTATTACAATTCCTCTAGACCCAATCAATAAGTCGTCTTCGCCGTAGAGTGGTTAGCAAAGGCAGCAGAGCCAAGCATACCTATGCTCGACAAAGGAAAGAGGAATATTTTCGACCGCATGGAGGAGGGCCAAAGCTGCAAGTTTTGAGCGGATTCACTTGTAGAAAAAGTAGCTATGGCTATTCAGGCAAAGAGGAAACACCGTGACAAGTGAATTGTGCAAAGGTAGAGGGATAAGAAGAGAATGGAAGAAGCAGAGAAGGAGTTGCATGAGCAAAGGGAGAAACTCCGGAAAGAACAAGAGCTACGCCAACAAGAGTAGGAAGCGCAACAACAGAAAATATAGCAGAGGGTGCATCACGTGTAGATAAATGAAGCAGCGCCTATACAAGTAGTTGATTCATCTGAACAACTCACATCGGGCAAATAGGGTGAACCATTGCAGGGGCATGAGTTTGCTCATGACATAAAACAGGCACTTGAATAGTTAGATGCAAACATGGAGCAGCAGGAGTTGGAATAGGATACCAACCCCATGCCTCACCACAAAGAGGTTGACTCACCCACTCCATTGCATCCTGATGATGAGAATGTCTTGAATGACCAAGGACGCACTGAGATCCTTGGTGGTCAATCGGAAGCAGAGATGTACAACATCTCCTTTGAAAAATATCATCACAAAGTTGTGCAGTCATAGAGAGTACTGACTTCAGAGGACCCAACATCCCCTGCACAATTTGAAGAGCAAGTGATCTTGACTGATGTGCAAAAGCATCTAGCTATGTTGGCCGATGCAACTAGAGTGTATGCCGAAGCCACTAGCTCAATTGTTCGTTTTCTTATAGTTGAGAATGAGTTAATGGGGAAGGAACTACAGGTGGCCAAGAAGTGAGGAGACTTGGTGACAATGTCTGCCTGAGTTGAACTAGAGAAGGAAACATTAGATGAAGTATTGTCCTTGGAAACAGTTATGCGAGCATTGTACTCTAAGTTTGGTATCATGCATCAAGCAGTTGTTCATCTCCACAGATGGCAGCAACAATGTGTGAGAAGAGCAAGCATCTTGAATAAAATACATACTGTATTTGATAACATGCAAGAATGGACGATGAAGTACAATGGAGCCCCACTTCACCTACCAAATATGATGAAGGCCAAGGTGGTTGAGCTGTAAGCACGTATCCGGAGTCAAATCTAGAACTATGAAGACCTACCACAACCCATCACTAGCATACATGCTTCCCATGCATGAGTATTCAAAAGCATGGAGATTATAGTGCACATTCATGTGATACCATCACTTGGGACACTCACCCAAGCAAAGACGAAGAAGAAGGTCCAACAAGAGTTTGAATCGTACTTCGATGAGTTAATGTGCATCACCACTAGCCCAGACTTGCTTATCAGTGCAGACATCATGTGCAAGTATGCCCATTGTCTAGGCACACTAAAGACAATGATTTGCATGCAAACAGATGAGTTAGACAGAGGAGCCCAAGCAGTGTAACTTATAGAGGCAAGGTTCAAGTTTCAAATGGATGTCACAGCAGAACACACAGACACTCACAAGGACTACCAACCTTGGCATCAATATGTCATTGTTGATCAACATGAGGATGTCGAGAAATTGGACTTCTATGATTGTCTAAGTCCAAATGATGTCTTGTTTGGCTTGTCTAAGCCATTGTTCACAAGGGTACATGTGCATTGTAATGTTGAGTCATGTCAAGTGTAAGTCAAGTGTGAAGAGTGGATGTAATAGTCATAGATTAGGTAAAGAGTCATGAGGGTAGTTGAATGGTCACAAAGGGGAATGTCAAGGGTCACCCCACCCTTCGCTGTAAATAGTTCCCCATAACTCATTGTAGAGTCTTTTGGTCAGCCAATCATCTACTAAGACTATTTTGAAGAAGTCTTGAACAGTATTGTAATACGCCTTGGCTTCTCTAATGCATGGAGCTAGTACATCTCTTTGGAGGAGCAAGCAGATGTGGTTGTAACATTGCATTTTTGGGGCTAGTAGGTTTGCATGGATGTATTGTATGATTGTGACTCACACTTCTTTATATAGTAAGAGCCAACACATTTTCATGCATATGTTGTTATTGTAGTCGGATTGCTCCAGTTTATGTAATTATATGTGTTGTTTAACGTACTTACTTGTGTATGAACTGATTCACATGTAATTATATCAATCTTGTTGTTAATGTGTTGCATATGTCCTTAATGTTGTCACCATCCGTGTTGACTTCTCTTCTGGAAATCAGATAGACCTTTCACTTGAAGGGAGCTACAACCCCCTTTAGCTCTTGAACTAGCCAAGATACTAGTATGTAGGTGCTGGCCTACAGAAGGATACAACCTTCTCTTTCTTCCAGGGACCACGTTTCATAAATTTTCAGACTGGATCCATGAACATCAATCAATCATCAAGAATTTCTCCATCAATCAATCTCCTTTTCACCAATTAGATCTGAATCAAGTAGATACTTCTCTGACAGTTGTACCCAAAACACAGTACCAGAAACTACACACCAAAATCTGAACCTAGAACAGTAGCAATAAATAGAAGCAGCTAGATCACAACTCAAAATATATATGCTATTTCAATAACCTGCAACGTGCGTGCATATGCCTCTGTGTTTGGAACAACCTGCATATACACTGTATTCATTCACTGAACCAGCATGTATACGCGCCTTCGCTTTACTGAACCTACGTACAGATCTATAAAAAATAATTCACACTTTCAGATATTCAAACACTAATTAACCTAGATTATCAGTGTTATAGATCAAGCAAGCGCCACATATAACAGACCAAAATCATACAAAGATACTATCATTCAAGCTTAAATATTATGACCCATCAATAGAACTTATCCTTCTCTTTGCACTAAGGTTCCTCTTTTATTTAGATCCAGATCTGCACCATAACCCAATTACCAATATTCCAGATCTACCACTTTATCTGATATTCAATAATAATTCAGATGATCATTTGCCACATGATCTCCTTCCTCTTTATAGTCTTAGGCCTTCGACAATACCACGGTCCAAAACCATAATAAACCAATACCATGGAGCCAATACTAGGGATCAACACATCTGACGAGATGCCATGGTCCAAAACCATAGGTTCAAATACCAAGGACTAACTACCACGGTCCAAAAGTAAGTTTTCAAACATATACGCGCTTTTGTAATGTCTAACCCACGTGTATATGCATCTTCATCTAGATGAACCTGTGTATATGCCTTTTCCTTTATTCTGAAAGCTTGAACTGGGATTTGTTACCAAAGAGAGTTGCCATCAAGGACAACACCTGTGCCATAGCTCTAAATCAGTGCCAAAATGCCAACAATCTCCCCCTTTGGACTTGATGGCAACCCCAAAATCCTCAAAGTCATTCTCCCCCTTTGTCATCAAGGGAAAAGGGTTGTGCTCCCCCTGAGTACATGCTGAAGTCTCTGCCCTGTTGTGTTGACCATGCTCCCCATGACTGTAGGCAAGATGTGAAAAAGATGTTCTTCAAGAAGAAACATGACACATACATCGTAAAAGACCTTCCTATCATCAAAAGACTCAATACATACATCCATCACCCAAACACGTGGGGATCATCCACCCAACCAAGTGGGGATAAATCAGAAAATTACATATGACAACCAAGTAAATTACATCTTCATCCCAGGCATAGTGGGGAAACCAAAATAGGTCGTTACATGACCTTGACACCATAACAGAGATACATGGCATAGAGACGAAATATGTAGAGCAAGACTTATGAAAGTCACAAATAACTGATAGCAGTAGCATCTGTCAATCACCACTCAGATAAGCAACCAAGATTTCCTTCTGTTCTCCCCCTGCCTCTGTTCCACCAGAGACCAACAAAAACTAAGAAATAGAACAAAAAGCTTCTAAGATAATGCCAACAATGCATCATTAGAAGTTTATCTGCTCCCCCTGAACCTGTGCCAGATGGTCTCTTTCAGACCCATGTCAGACAATTTTCAACTAGAGCTTGTCCCTTCTGATATCCATCAAGCCTCCATATACGCGACTTTCTCTACATAAACCGGCGTATGTACACAGATCCTCTTCCAGCAAATCTCGTACACCCATTTTCCTCTAAAACAGATAAGTTTAACAGCAAGATGATGCATCAACTACTCCCAGCTTCTGTCTTAGATGTTCAAAAGTTTCCCTGGGCAGTGGTTTGGTGAGAATATCAGCAACTTCTTCCTTAGAAGGAACATACTCCAATTTGACCTTTTGTTCCATCACTTGTTCCCAAAGAAAGTGATACTTGATCGGTATGTGCTTGGTCTTTGAATGCATGACTGGGTTCTTTGAAATGTTAATTGCACTTGTATTATCACATAAGATGGAGATAGGTGGTGTACAAGTGATCTGAAAATCCCGCAAGGTTTGCATCATCCAAAGGAGTTGAGTGCAGCAAGATGCAGCTGCCACATATTCCGCTTCAGCTGTAGATAAGGCAATCGAACTCTGTTTCTTGCTAAACAAAGATACTAATCTGGAACCCATAAAGAATGCACCACCACTTGTGCTCTTTTTGTCATCCACGCTTCCAGCCTAATCTGCATCTGTATAAGCATGAAGAGTGAGATCTGTATCTCTAGGATACCATAAGCCATAGTTTTGAGTTCCTTGAAGATACTTGAAAATTCTATTTACTGCCTGAAGATGAGTTTCCTTAGGATTTGCCTGAAATCTTCCAACTATCCCCACTGCATGCATGATGCCTGGTAAGGTACCTGTCAAATAAAGTAGACTTCCAATCATGGATCTATAGGTTGGTTGATGCACTGTTGCTGATTCTTCATTTGTACTAAGACTGCATCCTATAACCATAGGGGTATATACTGGTTTCGAATCTTCCATGCCATACTTCTTCAGAATCTGCTTGAGGTACTTACTTTGAGACAAGAAGATACCGCCTTCAATTTGTTGGATTTTCAATCCAAGAAAGTATGTTAGTTCTCCAAGCAAAGACATTTCGAATTCTTTCTGCATCACCAAGGCAAAGCTTTGACTCATAGCTTCTTCATTGCTGCCAAAGATAATATTATCTACATACACAACAAGTATTAGCAATTTGTCATTTTCAATTTTTATATAAAGATTGCTATCTGCTGATCCTTTTGAAAGACCTTGTTGACGAAGATATTTGTCCAAACGATAGTACCAAGCCCTTGGAGCTTATTTAAGACCATAGAGAGCCTTTTTTAGTCTGCATACAAGATTTGGATCATTCCCAAGAATGAAACCATCTGGTTACTCAATGTACACTTCTTCTTCTTAGTCTCCATTCAGAAAGGCTGATTTCACGTCCATTTGAAATACTTTGAACTTCTGAAAACTTGAGAGAGCAAGGAACATTCAGATGGCCTCAAGTCTAGCAATGGGAGCAAAGGTTTCTTCAAAGTCTATTCCTTCTTGTTGAGCATACCCTTTACAAACAAGTCTGGCCTTGTTTCTAATTACTTCCCCATTTTCATTCACTTGTTTTTGAAGATCCATTTTGTCCCTATGACATTCTTATCTTTTGGTCTAGGAACCAACTCCCAAGTGTTGTTATTTTCGATTTGTTCAAGTTCTTCATCCATTGCCTTGACCCAACATTCATCTTTGCAAGCCTCTCTTACATTTTGTGGTTCAGTGGAGGAGAGTAATGCCAAATAGCTTGAAGCTTCTACAATTGTTTTTCTTGTTTGTATGCCAGCCTCCTTTTGCCCCAAAATTTGTGATTCTGGATGATTATTTTGAACATACCTAGAAGGAGTCTTTTCTTCTATCCTTATCTGTTCCTCTGGCTCCTCATGGCTTTCTTCTTCATAGTTTTCTTCTTCATCATCAGTCTGATTTTGAGGGTAGTCTTCATCCTCTTCGATATTTTCATAATTTACTTGCCTAGGAATGTATCCTTTTTCATCATCCACTACATCAATGCTATCAACAATTCTTCCAAGTCTTTTATTGTAACACTTATATGCTTTGTTGTGGGGAGAATAACCAAGGAGAATGCCTTCATCTGTCTAGGGTCAAGTTGCCAAGCTATTTCATCATTATTCTTAATATAGGCATTTGCTTTTCCAAAAATTTTGAAATGCTTTACCGAAGGAGTCTCACCATACCAAAGCTCATGAGGAGTTTGAGTGTTGTTCACTCGGACATTTGTTTTGTTGAGAATAACAACCGCAGCAAAATCAGCTTCACCCCAGAAGGTTGCGGGAGTTCCAGACTCATCAAGCATAACACGAGCCATTTGTTGAACCGTTCTGTTCATCCTTTTCACCAAGCCATTTTGCTGAGGAGTCCTAGCTGTAGAGAATTCCCTTCTTATTCCATGTTCTTCACAGAAATCGAAAAATTCATTTGAGGTAAACTCCCCACCTCTGTCAGACCTGAGGCACTTA
>APFE030653113.1:4030-80737 GCA_000404065.3 Pinus taeda
GAGACCAGTCCCTTAAGATCTGAGGGATGCAGGGACAATCTCGGTGATAATGGTCTCCATTGCAAATGACACAAGGAGATTTAGGTTTTGACTGTGCAGTGTGTGGATTTTTTCTAGATGATATTTGGTTGATCCCTTTCGATTTTGGTTCCTTTTTCTTCTTTTCCTTTTTCTCTTTCTTCTTCTTCTTCTTCTCAGTTACTTGACTTTTGGCCTTATCAACTTTATTAAGCAAAGAGGAAGGAGGAGAAGGAGAATCAGATGAAGTAGAAGGTTGGGAGGCAACTCTAGTGTCGTCTAGTTACTGGTTATACTTTTTAGGAATTACAGGATTCTAAACGACAAAGGTAGAGAAGAGCCAGACCGGCAAACCAATTGTCAACCCTGGAAGTGACAAAGTGGCCATATGGGGTGGACCAACATCTCCCCAAGATAGGAAGGGACTAGGATTTCCTTCACGAGGAAATCCTTGGCCGATAGACTCCATTTTCTCAACCTGAAGATCAATGGGGGAATTTGTGACGTTATTCTGATTAAAATAAAATTTTAGACGCTTGGACCCAACTTGTTTTTTCAATTTTAAAGATTTGAGAAAAACAAAATATGACTCTAGTCACCTTCAATTTTTATTGAGCTTGAAGTGACAAGCGCTTAGAGGACCTTTTCTTTTAAGAAGTCTGAAAAGGAGCAAAATGGACTTCTCTGGAGATCTAGGTAGAGAGGATTACCAAACCAATCGTAAAACTGCAGAATATTTTTTACAATACGACAGTCAGTCTTCCCGAATGCTGTGTTCGGTGCATTACGATTGATAGGGCGGCAGACACGGCTTCTTAAGGATAAAGGATGCAGCCTATTATGGTCTCCCAATATATACGTGATGGTATGTGGGAGCACAAGTCCGTACTGGAACTTGCCGTCTCAGAGTGGAGGAATTACCCAACTAGCACTGAAAGCAACAGTTACCAGGCTTTATGACACCGGAATACGTCTCTAGCCTAGACCTCTAGATGTTGTGCGTTAAGTTCCAAAGCATTGTTAGATTCATTGGATTTATTTTAAGTTGATCTTGCTTAACAGTTTGCCTTTCAGGTTCACCACATGATGTATGTATAATTCCTAAATGCAGTCTAAGATGATAAACAAACGTTTTATCTTCTTTCAGGCTACTAAAAGGAAGAAAGTCAAGCATCTTTACTTCACAGAGCACAGAGCACACGCTAATATGCACAGTCCTAAATCAAGCCAAGCATTCAAAATGCAAATGCACATGCATGTATTTGTTTTTCAGATTCCTTAATGTGTGAATGGTGTTAAGAAAGCTATGTGCAAAACTGAATTACTTTTAAAGTGACCGTACTCAACAAACTTCTTTTTCAAAACGAAGTGAAAGCAAGAGAGACACTTTGCGATTTTGAAATGGGAATTTCTTTTCAACACTCTAATACTAGTAATTCAAATCTTATGCAACAGTAATTGTATAATCAACTATCTAAAACAATGGAATTGCTTTCTAAAACTGTAAATGACAGTTACGACACTTTCATATCTAGAGATGGTTGTTCGACCATGCTACTTTTTGCAAAAGAGAACTAAAATGATGCACAATACATGAAAAATGTTTATAGTTCTTTGCACTAAGGAGGTGGAATAATGCAAGAGAAGGGGTATTCACAGAAGTATACTAATTATAGACAGCAAAAACTCTTGAATAAGATTGAAAATAGTGAGAAAAATCCACAGTCTGAGGGTAAAGTCAATCCTCCCTGACCAACTCACCTATTACACAGTGAACTCAGTATGCAACGCACCTACTCCATTCGGGAAGTGCGATGCATATAGGCTACCTTGAAGGCAGGGTGCGATGGTTACAGTGCGAGACTTTGAATGAAATTTCACTCACAGTTTGCAGTTTAGTTTAGGTGTTTAAGCTAAATAAGTACAGATCAATGTATGTAAAACACAGGGGTGATCTAAGAGGTTACTAGAGCCACCACTCAAGGCAATTAGATTGCTTGCAGATCTATTGTTTAATTCACAAACAAAACGTGGAGATTGACTGAAGCAGCATTGATCTCCTTTGCATTTGTATGACAAATGCAGTTCGAAGGCTATCTGGCCTGACTTCAGGCTCCGTCTGTATGTTTATAAAAGAAACAAGGATAGATAGGCTAACAATTAATCTAGTCGCTCCCCAGTGGAGTCGCCATTTTGTTATACGGGAATAATGTCCACACGGATGCTGCTATTCCCACTAAGATGGGTGGCTATCTTAGAAACAAACAATCAAAGTCTACTATTGATTCCTTTTATGAAAATAGATGAGAGGAGAACCAAGAGGGCCAACCTGAGTCTTGCACTCGATTCCCTCTCCTTCTTGATAGAGTTTTGCCTCTTGCTCTTTGTCTGATCAGCTTCAAAAGGACCTGTAGAATCACAGCAACATAGTACTATGCAAGAAACAAGGATCTAAGTTTATAAATAATGCAGTATCAGATGTGCATTAACAATATACAAGAATATATAAACAAGTACACAAGAATATGGAAGGAAACAAGAATAGATTTATTCAGATGAAAAGTAGCAAGAAGATTACAACCATGTGCTCTGACCTAGCATCTCCTCCAGCTAAGAAGCCCTTGTTCACCTCAAGCAAAAGCTAGATCACCCAACACTGTGAATGTACACCAGAATACCAACAACACTTCTCTATAAGTTACAAAATTCCAGCCTCTGGATCTCTGTGATGAGGGATCCATATATAGACGATTACAGAGAGGTGAGTCATCTTTTGGGATCTGATTAGTGTCTTATCTCTGATAGTTCCTACTTCCACTTGGATAATGATGATCTCTTACTCATCCTTGGTCGAAAATGTGGTGGCAAGTGTCAGAGGGGAAGCTTCTGGAAGATTCCATGATCTTCCACCTCTCATTTTTGTCCCTTCCATTTGTCCATTCCCGACCATTGCATCCTACAGAGGGACAAAACAGTATGCATCACACCCTATACATTGGGAAGGTGATATGCATTGTACCCTCTACATTGAGCTTTCAGTATGGTCCAGTTTTGACCATTTATGAGCAGTTTTCAGTGGAGAACTTCTGGGAGATGATGTAATCAGTTGACCTTGTTCCTTTAGGCGGTAAAGCAACACTTTTAGGGAATTAGGAGCCCTCAGTTTATGGACATTTGTGATTGGGGTTGAAGTGCCCAAAAATGTCTATAACACATGGTAGCAAATCAAATATACTTTTACAAAGGACTTCAAGGAATACTTAGAGGACTGATAGGTTTACCTTAGCATCAAACATTACAGCTTATACAAGGTTGCATGCACGTACCTTATCTTTCCATGTATGTACATTATCAACTAGATAGTATCATACACATATGAACAAAGTATGACATTGAGTAGTTCTAGTAAGATAGAGCTTTCTAGCTATAGGGCAAGGAACCTTCAGCAGATGTATCATTTACCCCAACCGGTGAAGTGCATGGACTCATTTTTCTATTCCACCCATAGTTTTGTTAACACTACAGATATTGTGAAGCGGTGGGTGAAAGATTCATCAAAGTTTAGAAATACACCCAATCATGTTTAAAAGACAAAATTCCTTAGGAATTCTTATCAATTAATTCATTATTTTCTCCTGCAAAATATATGGTCAAGGGAACAAATAAACTTTTCCTAAAGGTTGGGTAGTCATGTTGGACCAGTTGGTGAATTATGGGAATCTATTCAATTAGCCAAACTTGTTCGATCGATAGTTTAAGATCTATGTGACAAATGCTTGAAATTCACCCAAGAATGAGTAAGAAATATTTCACATGTCTGCAAGAAATACTGTGCCCACAACAGTTCCCTCGCATGAGCTAGAAATGGACACTGAAACTATCAAGGAGTGATGGAATACCTAACTAATCATTTTATCATCCCATTCTAGAAGATTATCTTTGAGAAGGGTCCACCTTACATGTCCTAATCAGCAATGGAGGTGATAGTGAACATAGAAGATTGGTATGTCTCACCAGGTGGCACCTTAATCAGAGTGTTTGGAAAAGAGAAGCCTCTACATGTTCTACCAAGGCATGCCACTGATAAGCTAAATGTGCAAGAGGTCTCATATCACCTCTCCATCGGGTTTCCAACAAGAATTCATAAGAAGAAGAGAGTTTCATGGCTTTCTCTTCCTTTGTGGATCAGATTATACAAGATTAAGAGCTTGAAGGATGGAGATGTCGAGGTTAAGGAGATAGGGGGATTTGACTTCGGCACCAAGGAATTTAATCTGTATGATCCTCATGGTATTTTCAAAGACCATTGTGTGAGAGTGTACTTTCCATGGATCCATGAGACATTTCATCGGTTTGAGGAGGACCCTTGGAGGTACTATTATAATGCCTCCAAACTGAATAAGTCAATTAGTATAACAATAGCTTGGAAGGTTGCTCTACAAACAACAGTAGCGCAGGAAGAAACAACAGCAACATAAATAGACAACAATCCAATGCATGAAAACGTAAAGAGGAATATTTATGACGACCTAGAGGTAGAGAAAAGTTGCAAGATGAAGGTAGGTCCTCTCTTGGAGAATGCATGTTTGGTAGAAAAAGCTAAGAGGGAGAGGTGGATAAAGAGAGAAGAGAGAAGGAAGTGAGAAAAGTAGAGGTTGCAGGAAGCAAAATTGAATCTGCAGGAAATGGAGAAGAAGTTAAAGGAAGAACATGAGATGAGGAGGAGAGAAAGAGAAGAGAATCAAAAGTGGGAAGAAGAACACAAGAAAGGTGCGATGATAGAGAAAACAATGCCCAGACAGGTTGATGAGATGGAACAACTAGTTGTTGAGGAAGAAGGTGAACAGATGCACGATCAGGAGATTTCTCAGCAGAGAGAAATTGATCAAAGTGACAAACTTTGAGTTAGAACAGGAGCCACAAAATAAATATATTGATCTTATGTTGAGAGCATTACAGGTCTTTTCCACCTCCAGTGTCAGAAACAACCCGAGCAATCAAGGAGAAGTTATTCTACTTCATGATGATTCGATCATGGACATGTACAATTTATCATTTGATGAGTTGTAGAAGGGTATTATACAGGCGTGGAGGAAGAACTTCCTGGATGATCACACATCACCTCTAATCATCAAAGAAAGGGTGATAGTGTTGGACATAAAGCAACATCCAATTGCCCTTGGTGAAGCTAGGTTGGCCTATGCAGGAGTAACAAGCTCAAATGTTAAGTATTTGACAACTTAGAATGAACAATTGGTAAGGAACTTCCAACTTTCCGGGAAAGAAATAGAGCAACTCCGAGCATCAATGCAAAATGTAGTTTTGACAATGGGAGAGATGAGGAAATTGATACTTGTTGAAGTATCAACACTTGTGAGTACCATGTGGAAGCTCTATGATGGATTTTTCACCGTGCATAAAGCATTTTTCTGTGTGCATGGCTTACAATAGAGGAGAAAATGAATTTTTCAAACTCTCAAGAACATACATGTTGCCATCGACCATGTACAGGAGTGGAACATGTGGTACAAAGGGGACCCACTTCACTTATACAAGAAGATGAAGCCACAGGCAGAGTTGGAGAAAGCAAAGGTATGAATGTTTATCTAGAACTACAAGGAGCTTGCCCCATTCATCAACAACATACAGTCCTCATATGCATGGTTGTACAACATGTTTTAATATCCTTGTTTTTTATAAGTTAACTATTAGATAAAAAATCAAAATGCCATACAAAAAATGATAAGTTAGGATATGGACAAAAAAACAAGATGGAAAATAAAAATGTTAGGAGTGATTATTATTGCAGGTCATATCAAATAAAATGATATGGTAGTTTCTCTAAAAAATGAAGACAAAATGAAAATGATAGAGAGGCAACAAAAGAAAAATATATGGTTTAGAAAATAAATTAAGGTTGCTAGCGCAAATGCACCTTTGAAAAGTCTCATTTTGATTAATCATGCTTAAAGTCTTAATTATGGTTTAATTGTTGTAATAAAGTTTATGACTTTATAAAATAAATGACAAATGATGCTTTTGTCGTATTGGTGGAAATGACAAAATGACACATCGGGCGTTGATAACCAATGCATACTTTTCAAGAAAGATCCTTCACTTTGCCCACATCAACGGAGGAGGAAGCCTTTTGGCCCCCCTTGGCCGTTTCCCATTAACGCGAGGGGGGGTGTCCGAAAATCAGTTTTCATGGATGCCGCATTTTGCAATGTGGCACCTCCAAAATGTTTTTGAACCCCAAGGCCTGAAACCACAAACCATTATGACACCCCCTACCCTGCCCCCCTGCCCCGCCCTGAAATCTTCTTCCTGTTTTTCTTCACCCCAACCATTGACTTCTCCTGTGCCTTATGCATCCATTGTCTTCCATCCAATAATGAACCTCCATATCATCCATCTATTTTCACTTACCCATTCACTACCTGCCATGTTCTAATATCATTTCCCATACACTCCAAAGTTGTTGTTGTGCCCGATTATCCATTTAAACATCCGTTAAGCATTAATACGCATTTCCCCTACAAATTGAATTCCTACAACTAGATCTAAAAGTCAATTGAGCCCAATTCAGCCTATAAATCCTCCATGGCTCCAATATTTGCCAGTTTTCACTTCGATCTATAAACCAAAAGCACCATTTTGTCGCTCTATGTATTTTCACGATTGTCATCAATTTTAGGTTAAAAACAACTTCTGAATTTCCCTTGTAGTAGTGATGGCTCCTAAAGCAAAGATACAAAAGACTGCAGAAGAAGGGAATCCCTCCATAGTCTCCCTTGATCTGGATCATATGCCACTTGTAGACTCCCTTTTCAAGATCAGTGACTGTGAATGTGAATTTAATTTCTATGTAGGTTTTAACCCCATACAAAATTACTTGCATACGAATTCTAAAACACAGGAAATAAACAATCTGATACCATAACAAATAAAACACATATACACAGATATTTTCCCCTCGATCCCAAAACCAAGACTACCAACTTGATTTTTCATTATATTCCTTTCAATGTTACAATACATATTTATACATGCCAAAGCATCCAATACCATGGACCGAAAACTATCGCGTCCAAAACCATGGACTGAAAACCATAGGTAGGTATGCCCAACCTAATATACAGTCCAAAAAAAGTTTTCCTGGGGCGCTGCCCTAAACCTCGTAGAGGGGGGCTACCTGTTCCCCCTGTGACCTCCCCTCCATGCAATCAGTGCAGTGGAGGGGGGGCTCCCCCCCCCAACCCAAACCCCTTGGTTCACTATGTAGGTTAGTCATGGAAAGAATATAACACAACCAAACATTCTCCCACTTGTTGTTTTCTTTCCACAAGAGGCCACATGAGAGCTTAGTCATTTTTCCAGCCCTAAAATGCCCATTGTTTCTCTACACCAGGAGAACTTCTCAGAGATCAAAAATTTTGTCAATGCATCTGCAGTATTCTTCAAAGTGTACACCTTTACCAGCAACACCCTTTTGTCTTATATCATATCCCTCACAAAGTGATACTAAACATCAATGTGCTTTGTATTTGAATGATAAGTAGGGTTCTTTGCCAAGAAAATTGCACTTTGGCTGTCACAGTCTACCCTTATAGCTCCTTGTACTAACCCCATACTTGAACACAATCTCTACAACCAAACTGCTTCCTTGCATGAGTGGCTGCCATGTATTCTACCTCTGTAATTGATAGTGCCACTTCAAATTGTTTCTTACTCATCCAACTGACTGCACCTCCAAATAGGTTAAACACATACCCACTTGTAGATATTCTTTGATCCAAATCTCCAGCCCAGTCTGCGTCAACAAAGCCATGGATATCCAAAACTCTGTCCAATCCTGGTCTTCCTTGGTAGCACAAACCATAATCACTAGTGCCACGCAACTACCTGAAAACCCGCTTCTCTGTTGTCCAATGCTCCTTCCTTGGTTTTGACATAAACCCAGTCAACACTCCCACTATATGTACAATGTCTAGTCTAGTACAGACCATTGCATACATCAAGCTACTGATTGCACTTTCAGATGGAAGACCAGACATATCCTCTTCCTCTTCTTGTGTCTTGTGACACTATTCAGTAGATAAATTTACACCTACAGGAATAGGAGCCTTCACCGGTTTACTATCATGCATATTAAAGCTCTGTAGTATTGTGTCAGCATACTTCCTCTGGTTTAACTAGAGCTTCCTCTTTGTCTGATCTCTTTTAATTTCCATGCCCAAAATATAGTTTGTAGCACCAAAATCTTTCATGTCGAATTTGGAGGACAGTTGGGTCTTCAAATCCTGGATAATTTCTTTGTCATTTTCAACCAGTAACATGTCATCCACATACAAGATTAGATAAATAACACGGTCACCAATTAATTTAAAATACACACAGTGGTCTACTTTGCTTTTGGTGAAGCCAAGTCCCCATATAAATGTATCAAATTTCTGATACCACATCCTTGGTGATTGTTTTAACAAATACAGAGACTTCTCTAACTTGCATACTACTTCTTTCCTACCATTCACCACAAAGCCTTCAGGTTGCTTCATGTAGATATCCTGTTCCAGATCCCCGTGAAGAAATGTTGTCTTCACATCCATCTTTTCTACCTAAAAATCAAAAGCAACGACAACAGATGAAAGTAATCTAATAGAAGTTACCTTGGCAACAGGAGAAAAATATCACCAAAATCAATTCCCGACACCTGGGAATAACCTTTTGCTACCAACAGAGCTTTGTATTTCTCCACCTTTCCTTCTGCATTTGTCTTCTTCTTGAACACCATTTGTTTCCAATGGACTTCCTTCCACCCAGCCGCTCCACTAGATCCCAAGCCTCATTTTTGTGCAAAGATGTCATTTCATCAACCATGGCCTCTTTCCAAAGTTTTCCATCCTCTGAATCTACTACTTCCTTCAGAGTTCTAGGATCATCATCAGTAATAGATAAAGCAAAACTTGAATAGAAAGCAGATGGACTATACCTTTCTGGTTTTCTTCTTTCTCGGCTTGATCTTCTTACACCCGAAGTTTGTGGCTCTTCATCTTTTGATTCCTCCTCTGTTGTAGAGTCTGATTCTTCCTCCTTTATCTCAAACTCTATCTTCTCAGGATCCTTTGGTTGGACTTCATGTTTAATAACATCTTTCACCTCTCTGAACACCACATCTTAGTTGTACACAACCTTCCTTGTTGTTGGGTTCCAAAGCTTATAACCCTTTAAACCATCCTTATACCCAATAAAGATGCACTTTTCAGATTTAGTATCCAACTTGGTTCATTTCTCCTTTAGAACATGTACATATGCATTGCATCCAAATACCCTCAGATGTGAAAGACAGGGTTTCTTACCAATCCATACCTCTTGTGGAGTCTTATCCTCCAATGTTGATGAAGGTGATCTATTGACCCGATAACATGTTGTCTCCATAACCTCTGCCCATAATTCTTTTCCTAACCTGGCACCACTAAGTATGCTTCTTGCCCTTTCCATCAATGTCTTGTTAAATATTTCTGCAACTCCATTTTTCTCAGGTGTATATGGAGTAGTCTTCTACTGTGCTATACCACACTTCTTACAGAATTCTTCAAATTATTTACTGAAAAACTCTCCATTGTTATCTATCCTCAGCACCTTTATCTTCTTCTCTGTCTGGTTTTCCACCAAAGCCTTAAATTCTTTAAACCTCTTAAAGACTTCAGATTTCCTCTTAAGGAAGTATATCCATGTATTCCTTGAGAAGTCATCTATAAATGATACATAGTACACAGAGTTACCCAATGATGGAACCTTCACAAGTCTAAACACATCATTGTGCACAAGCTCTAATATTTGTTTATCCCTCTTACCACCAGAGGGGAAACTCACCCGATTTTGCTTCACACATACCAATTTTCACAGAAATCAAAATCCAAAGAGCTATTACTCATACCTTCTACCATACCTTTACCATGAAGTATTCAAAGGCCCTTCTCTCCATTATGTCCAAGCCTCTGATGCCACAACATCGTCTTCTCTCTAGAGACCACTAGATTTTGCGCTCCACTTTCAGGAACCACATAACTGTTCCACCCATGAACAATAGTGCTACCTTGCAGCATGTACAAAGTTCTAGTCTGAACTCCCCACATCAATATCAATGCTCCTTGAACCATCTTGTAGGTATCCTTCTCAAACACTGTTTTTACACCTGCATCATCCGCTTGCTTATAGAAATCAAATTTCTAGCTAATGCAGGAATATGTAGAACACCCAAAAGTGTTCTAACCCTTCCACCTTGCAACTTCAACTTTACTTTTCCACAACCAATGATTCAAGCCTTCCTATCATCCCCTAAGAATACGTGACCACCATCATATTTATCATACTCGCAAAACCACTCTATATGGGAATTGAGGTGAAAGGATGCACTTGAGTCAATCAACCATGCCTCATGATCTACATGGGTACTTGAAGAAGCTAAGTACACATCCCCACCTTCATCTGAGGTGGTTTTCGCCTCTATAGAAGAAGCATCATTAGATCCCTTTTCTTTTTCAGGAGCTTTAGATTTACAGTCCCTTTTGTAGTGCCCTTCCTTTCCGCATTACTAGCACACCACCTTTCCATGTTTTCCTGGGACCATCCTCATATAAATAAGGCATCACCATTCTAGCTCTCCATTTTTTTCTGTCTCATCTCCTCCATTAGGAAGGATGAGACTATTTCATCAAACTACAAGGCAGTTGCATTGCTACCTATTGCAATAACCAGACTATCCCATGAATCTGGTAGAGAAAACAACAAATTGATGCACTTATCTTCATCTCAAACTTTAATATCAATAGATAATAACTGACTTACCACTGTATTAAATGTGTTCTGATTCTCTGTCATTAAGTCTCCATATTTCATCCTCGGGTTATACAGCTTTTTCCATAGGAACATTTTATTCACCAGAGACTTAGATTGGTACAAAGACCCTAACTTGTCCCACAAAGCCTTCATTGTATCTTCCCCTGATATGTTCAACAACACTGAATCCGAGACACACAATCATATTGTACTCTTAGCCTTCCGATCCAACTTCTTCCATTCTTCATTGGACACTCCCGTTGGTTTAGTACCTAGATTTACCGCAATCCGTTGATATTTATCCACCAACATATCCTTCATCTTGAGTTTCCACAACTCAAAACATTGACCATTAAAGTTCTCAATCTCTATCTTTCCATTGCTCTCCATCTTCTTTCACCACCAGAATTGACCCCACAAATCTCCCACTAAACAGGGTCTACCACAGGCCCAAACAAAACCCCTCAACAACAAAGGCATCCCCTTGAAGCCAAAACAGCTCTGATACCAAATGTAGGTTTTAACCTCGTACAAAAATTACTTGCATATGAATTCTAAAACACAGTAAATAAACAATGTGAGAGCATAACACATAAAACACATATACATAGAGATTTTCCCATGTATCCCAAAACCGGGACTACCAGCTTGATTTTTCATTGTATTCCTTTCAATGTTACAATACATATTTATACATGTCGAAGCATCCAATATCATGCACCGAAAACCATCGTGTCCAAAACCATGGACTGAAAACCATAGGTAGGTCTGCCCAACCTAATATAGGGTCGAAAAAAACTTTTCTCGAGGCGTTGCCCCGGACCCTGCAGAGGGGGGCTACCCACCCCCCTCTAACCCCCTAGTTCACTATGTAGGTTAGTCGTGGAAATAATATAACACAACCCAACATTCTATGAATTACATTCATGGTCAAAACTAAAAGATACCAATAAGGAGGATTCTATTCGCTTCTGGGAGACTCTTCTACCATTATTTTCTTTTCCTAAGACCCATCAATTCCCTGATCTAATTTCTTGGTGTCAAGCTAGGTAAGACTCTATGCAAAGAACAGTAATGACTCAGGATGGAAAAATACTAATTACCATCACTCCTTAGAGCATAAATCATATGCTAATGATACCTCCATCTAATTCCCTTAGCCATTTCTCACCTGCAACTCTCATGGACCTCTACAATAAACTCAGCTTCCCACGGAGAGCTCTTATATTTGAATTTTTCCTACAAGAATATGTTGAATTACCTAAGAGAAATCCTCCATATTCATCTTCCATGTTCCCTGAGGCTACTAGACACATTATTTTGTTATCATACCTCCTAGGTTATGAAAATGTCGAAGTTTTTGATGAATCCATCCTTGGATTCTTTTCTATGTTTAGCAAATAATATCAACCTACCTTCAAGTATAATTATAATCACTTTCTAGCTTATAATATACATGAGCAGTTTATGAATTTGACCACACAAGGATTATTCAAGTATAGTTCAGTTATAATTCATCTAATATTGTTTCAACAAGGAGATCTATTTCCTATTCAGCTGAATGGACAAGATGAGTAGGGAGTGAATCAATAAGTGATTCACTGGATAGAGCTAGTAAGAGTAGGATCATTAAATTTTACACTCTCCCAATTCATTGATTCCTTCATACATCCAGTTCTCCAATTATTCAATAGCCAGGCAGAGCCTAGAATTGGAGAAGAAATTAAAAAGACATTGCACCTATTAGAGCAAACCAAGACTGGTGACTGGTACCTATACCAAAATTACACTGAGATTAGGATCTATGGCAATGAGTTGGCTCCATATAAATTGCCTAAGTATGTGCCAAAGTAGGGAGTTTCATCTATAACACTTGGTCTACATGTACATAAGAAAACAAATTGTAAAGAACATGAACCTCCAATCAAGATTCACTTGGTTTTATGATCCTTTTGGGATTATTTTAGCGCTCAAAGTGTAGTTGAAGGCAACACCTTATAACCATACTCCCAAGCCAGAATTGGAGAATTTCATCAACCAAGAGCAATGGTATGAAGGTACTATCACAGATGCTGATGAACAGGTTATATCCACTCTTGAGACAAAGATTCCAACTACATAGAATACTCAACATAAAAGAGCCAGAGAGGAAACTTAGTCAACTATAGAACCAAGTAAAGAATATTATATCTTACAAAAGAAGTTGAAAACTGGTTGTCAATGTCATAAGGAAGCAAGCCACCAAAGATAATTGATCTTGGAGAATTAGAATATGTTTCATCATGTTACCGGGAATAGTGTCCACTTAGAGCTGCTATTCCCACTAAGAATGGTAGCTATCTTAGAAAAAAACAAGTTAAAACTACTTTTGCTTTCCTTTATAAAAAATAGACAAGACGAGAACAAAAGATACCAACCTTTGTCTTGCACTTGGTTCGTTGCCTGGTTCCTCTCCTTCTCAATAGGTCCTTGCCACTCCTTCTTTGTCTACACAGCTTCAGAGAGCACCTGTGGAATCAAAGCAGCATAATACTATCGAAGAACAAAGATCTATAGTCATAAACAACACAGGACCAGATATGTATTGACCACACAAATGCATATAGAATCAAACATACAAGAATGGGGGAAAACTTGAATAGCTTTATTAATATCAAGAATAGCAAGAGGATTACAACCAATTGTTCTGACCCAGCATCATCCTCCAGCAAGAAAGCCCTTCTTCACCTCAAGTAAAGCTTAGATCACCCGACACTATGATGTTACACCAGAAAACCAACAACACTTCTCTACAAGATACAAGATTCCAGCCTCTGGGTCTCTGTGATGAGGGATCCATATATAGATGATTGTAGGGGGGTGAGTTAGCTTCTAGGATTTTTATTAGTGTCCTCTCTCTGATAGTTCTTGATTCCACTTGGAGATTGATGATCTCTTACTCATCTCTGGGAGAAATCAGAGAGGCAAGTGTCAGAGTGGAAGTTTCTGGAAGATTCTATGATCCTCCACCTTGAAAACTGTCTCTGTCATTTGCCCATTCTCACCCATCGCACCCTACAGAGGGGCCATCCAGTATGCATCGCACCTTTTACACTGGGAAGGTAGTATGCATCGCACCCTCTGCACTGGGCATTCTATATGGTCTAGTTTTGACTGGTTCTAAGAAGTTTTCTGTGGAGAACTTTTGGGAGATGATGTAATCAGCTGACCTTGTTCCTTTAGGTAGTGAAGCAACACTTTTAGGGACTTAGGAGCCCTCAGTTTATGGAAATTTATGATTGGGGTTACAATGCCCAAAAATGTCTATAACAGTTGCCCCCTAAAGCATGAGGTCGTTAATCTTTTGATGTCGGGTGAAATGCTTTACTATGAGGATCCGAAGTTCTTCCTAGTTGGGAGGCGACCTGTAATAAGATACAATAAAATACATTATCTTCATAATATTTTTCATGATCTAGCTGAGGCGGGCATTCCCATGCTCAGCTTTATAAATTCATTTTCATGTACATAGGACAAACAATCATCTGTGTGGCAGACTGATGATTCAGATGGAGTCATCATCCTTTGATTTAGATGATCATCTCTTCGACAATGATGTACATTTGATGTCTTTATATTCTTGAATATATCATAGCCCATATGGATGAAACTAGATATGGGGTCTGCAAAACTCATTCGATCTTCACTCAGAGTACAAGTCGATCCATGTAAAAAATGTTCTGGATTCGAACATGGAAAGACATTGCCTGATTACCAGCCAATGATGTAAGCTATTAATAGGCGCGAGAGGGATCACCAATAATGACAATGATCCTCAAGGTACTACATTACAATTCACGTGGTGTAAAAAAGGGACTTGGTGTAGAACACCACACAAAATATTCCGGTCGAAGGCCATTGATGTAAACCTACCGCCGAAAGTGAGAAACTTGTCATTGAGGCATGCAAGCTTCAAAGTACTGAAAGGGGTTGTTCCTCAATTGACTTCTTGGATAATGAGATGATGTCAATAAGAATTGACCCCTTGTAGGAGGGCCTTAATGAATCCCACATCTACGACACAGAACCGAGCAAATGATTTTGGAGGTGAAAACGATTTTATGATACAGGGTTCAGGGTGGCGGTCATGAATAAATAGAGCGTGAATCTATTGTAGCGGATGAGACACGGGTGAATTCTCTGAGCGACTTCTCTTGAGCATACCGGTGACACTGACGATGGATTGGTAGCATTAACCCTAAATATGGATGGTGTGACAGACCAATGGTGATACAACCAGTGAATAGAACAACCCAGCCTGACTCAGATGCGGAGTGAAAGTGTCATGTTCAAGAGTGACTTGCTACCAATAAAATTTCTTCAAGTTTTCTTCCCAATTTTCCCCAGTCATTGCTGACCAGTACCTCTTTATTTTTGTCAAGCTTGAGGAGGATAACATATGCTTGTTCTATAATTTGCCCTTCAGGCGAACCTGTCGCTATGTTTTAACGAGCCTAGCAACAGTGAAACACATTCTCGTCCATTTTGACAAGTTTGTCGCCATTCGGTTTTAATGAGTTTAACGACAAAGATAACTCAGTCCTTTCCAATTTTAGAGAGTCTGAAAGGGATGGAAAGGAAACTCCAATGATTCTTTTTCGTCATATAATCCCTTAAGTCTGAAAAAGTGTAGAATAATATGAAAGGGATGAATTTTCGATAGTTTTAACGAGCCGAACAAGACAAGCACTCGATCGTTTTGTGTAATAATCCCTCAGGTCCAAGAATATTAAAATCTAGAGGAGGGATAGAACTTCCAATAACTTTAATGAGCCGGAGAGGCTAATTGCTCAGCAATCTTTTCATATTTCATGAGTCAGTTGAAACGAGCTTAATGGAGACTCGCTTTTCAAGGAATGAGTGATGATTTCGGATAGCAGCTGATTCCAGGTAAGGTTTCGAATTTTCCAATCACGGCAGTGTCACAAGGATGGCTAACAGAATCACTCTTCACATATGTTCCTCAAAAATGGTAAGCAATCAAATGGAGGCATATGTTTGGCTAAAACAAAGTGGAGGTGATGATGAGAACATGACCAAGGCTCAAAAGGTGATGATAATGCATTCACAATGGTTATTTACTGGGGATTGGTTCATTTTTTAATGAGCTTAAACTCTGGGGTAAACATTTTCTCATTGCTTATGTTTATTTTTTAACGAGCTTGAATTCCGTGTTAAAACTGCTCTTTGCTTATGTTTAATTTTTAACGAGCGTGAATTCCGCGTTAAAACTGCTCGTTGCTTATGCTTAATTTTTAACGAGCTTGAGTTCCGCGTTAAAACTACTCATTTCTTATGTTTAATTTTTAACAAGCTTGAATTATGCATTAAAATTGCTCGTGCTAGTCATATAATAAGGATATCTCATCTTAGATGCCATTTTTTATGGAGCTTGCACCTTTTAAAGCTTTGCCCCAAATCCTTTCTTTATGCAAGCTAGGAAATGACCAATCCTACGAGTTCAAAGGGTTAGAGGACCTACAAATTTAAAAAATAAATGGTCTCTCTTTGCTTGCATGCAAAATGGTTTTCATGCCCCCAAGTATAATGAGAAATTTCCAGGTTACCATATAGAAGCCCTTGCTTTTGTAAGATAGTTTCCATCCACACTGTAGATAGAAACACCTCCTGGCTTAGTCCATATGGACCAGGCTGGTTCTAAATCCCAACCTCCTAACCTTGATGAGGGAATCTTATTCTGGTCTAACTCCCTTTTCCTATAAGGATGGGTGTCAGATCAATAATTTTCCTCTACGGAAACCTACTTTATACTTAGAGTTTCCCTACCGAAGAATGTTAGGGTGCATGCCCCCTGGGTTTCAGTCATATTCTCCTGAATCACTCATGCTCATCAGGTGGACGGACTAGAGATCGATGAGACATTCCTTGCGTGAAAAGACCATTTAGGGAGGGAATTTGATTGTTTGCTATGTGTGAACTGGGGAATGACAACTGGTCTACGAGCTTGACCACTCTGCCTTCATGCGGAAAACACATTACTCTAAAGAGTGAGGAGACAATGGCTCCCATGCAATAAATATAGTCACGCCCAAGGCGTAGATTATAATATAAGGGTCCTTGGACCAACATCACGTTCATGTGAACGGTTTTCCTTCTCAAAGTAATGGGCACATTGGGAAGGATCCCTAACGGTCGACTGGTTCCTTTGTCAAAGCCTGTTAGATTTCTCATTTCAGGCAGAAGCGATGGCGAACCAAGCGCTTTCCAAGCAGTTGAGGAAAGGATACTCACATAAGCCCCTTCATCTATGATGGTACCAACCATGACCATTCTGTAAGCTTGTACAATGATTCAGAATGGTACACTAGCTCGTAAACGGGCTTTGCCTAGTAGATTCCAATCGAAGGAAACGACTAGGTTGCTTGGAGGTCAGACCGAATAGATGGCCAAATACGACTCTGACGAACTTCCTTCCTGCGGTAAAGGAATGGGTAGACTACCCCCAAGTTCATCGGAGTCTGTGTTTATGAAAAGAATTTGAATGGTGTCGTTCTCGTTCTTTTCAGTGACGGTATCATTCGGAGATGAACCCTCTGAAGGCAAGACCGGGTCAACTGCCGCCTCGACCTTTTGACTTTCATCTAGTATGGATTCAGAGGGTTCATTTTCAATGATAGACATTTCGGCTGACCATAATGGTGTGCCAGTCGGATTTTCAACCAGTGATGTACTTGGCAAGAGTTTCTTATATCCAGGAGGGAGCCGTAGCGGTGAAGCAGAACAGTCATCCAAAACTCTTTTAGCTTCATCTAGGAAGGGACAACGGTGGAAGGCATGATCGGCTTCACACAGTTTACAAGGAAATTTGTGATTCCTTTTCTGTCCAGATACTTCGCTTTTGCTGGTTGACAGTGTAATTTCAACATGATCATCAAATGTTGACGACACCGGATTGTGCAAACGAGGAGACCAGTCCCTGAGGATCTGAGGGATGCAAGGACAATCTTGATGATAGTGATCTCCTTTGCAAATGACACATGGAGATTTAGGTTTAGACGGTGCGGTGTGAGGATTTTCGCTAGATGACGCATAGTTGCCCCCTTTCGCTTTTGGCTCCTTCTTCTTCTTTTCCTTTTTCTCTTTCTGCTTCTTCTTCTTCTTAATTACTTGATCCTTAGCTTTACCAGCTTCATCAAGCGAAGAGGAAGGAGGAGAGGGAGAAACGGATGAAGTAGAAGGTCGGTGGGTAACTCTAGTATCATCTAGTTGCTAACTCGACTGTTCAATAATTACAGTATTCTGAATGATAGAGGTAGAGAAGAGCCACATGGGCAAGCTAATCGTCAACCCCGGAAGTGACAATGTGGCCATATGGGGTGCACCAACATCTCCCCAAGAGGAGAAAGGACTAGGATTTTCTCCAAGGGGGAATCCCTGGTTGGTAGACTCCATTTTCCTCAACCTAAAGACCAACAAGGGAACTTGTGATGTTATTTGGATTAAAATAAATTTTAAATGCTTTGACAGAACTTGTTTTTTCAATTTTTAAGAGTCGAGAAAAAACAAAAGATGACTCTAGTCGCCTTCGATTTTTAATGAGCCTGAAGTGACAAGTTCTTATATGGACCTTTTCCTTTAAGTACTCTAAGAAGGAATGAAAGAGACTTCACTGGAAATCTAGGCAGAGGGATTACCAAACCAATCACAAAACTGCAGAATACTTTTTACGGTACGGAAGTCAATCTTCATGAATGTTGTGTTTAGTGCATTGCGATCGATAGGGTGACAGACACGGCTTCCTAAGGATAAAGGATATAGCCTATTGTGGTCTCCCAATATATACTCGACGGTACATGGGAGCACAAGTCCGTACTGGCACTTGTCATCTCAAAGTGGAGGAATCACCCAACCAACAATGAAAACAACAGTTACCAGGTTTTACGACGCTGGAATACGTCTCTAGCCTAGACTTCTAGATGTTGTGCATTAGGTTCCAAAGCATTTTTAGATTCATTAAATTTATTTTATAGTTGATCTTGTTTAAAAATTTTCCTTTCAGGTTCACCGCATGATGTGTATACAATTCCTAAAATGCAGTCTAAGATGATAAACAACTATTTAATCTTCTTTTCCTAGCTACTAAGGAAAGAGAAATGAGGGTCTTTCAACAAAGAGCACATAGAACACACTAAATGCACTGTCCTAAATCAAACCAAGCAGTCTAAATGCAAATGGACATGCATGTATTTTTTTTTCACGCTTGTTAATGTATGAATGAGAAGAAAAATGCTAAGTGCAAATCTGAATTATTTTCCAAAGCTACAATACTAACAAATTTATTTTCAAAATGAAGTGAAGATAAGGACGACACTTTGCGATTTCGAAATGAACATTGTTTTTGACACTTGAAAAACTACTAATTCAAATCACATACAAGAGTAACAGTACAATCGACTATCAAGAACAATGGAATTCTCTCCTATGACCTAAAATAACACTTACGACACTTTCAGATCAAGAAACGATAGTCTGATTAAGCTACTTCTTTGTAAAAGAGAACTGAAAATGGTGCACAATACATAAAAACACTTACAGTTCTTTGCACAATGGAGGTGAAATTATGGAAGAGAAGAGGGTTTCCACAGAGATATACTGACCACAGATAGTAAAACTCTTGAATAGATCTGAAAAGAGTGAAGAAAAACCAAAGTCTGAAGGTAAAAGCAACCTTCTCTGACCATCGCACCTGTCACACAGGGAATCCAATATGCATCTCACCTTCGGCACACAGGAAGTGCGATGCATACAGACTACCTTGAAGAGAGGGTGTGATGGTACCAGTGCGAGACTTTTATCCAGTCTTTGATCACAATTTACAGTTCAATTCAAGGATTTAGGCTGAGTAAGTGATGTTCAGTAAATATAAATCACAGGGGCTGATCTAAGGAGGTTACTAGAGCCACCACTAGGGAAATTAGAGTATTTGCAAATCGATTGTTCAATTTATAAACAAAACCTAGAGATAGATTGAAGCATCATTGATCTACTTTGCACTTGCATAGCAAATGCAGTTCGAAGGCTAGCTGGCTCGACTTCAAGCTCCGTCTGTAAGTTTATAAAACAAACAAAAATAAACCAGCAAATAATCTATTCGCTCCCCAGTGGAGTCGCCATTTTGTTACCAGGAATAGTGTCCACTTAGAGTTGCTATTCCCACTAAGACTGGTAGCTATCTTAGAAACAAACAAGTTAAAACTACTTTCACTTTCCTTTATGAAAAATAGACAAGACAGGAACAAAGGATACCAACCTTTGTCTTGCGCTTGGTTCCTTGCCTAGTTCCCCTCCTTCTCGATAGATCCTTACCACTCCTTTCTCTACACAGCTTCATAGAGCACCTGTGGAATCAAAGCAGCATAATACTATCGAAGAATAGAGATCTATAGTCATAAACAACATAGGACCATATATGTATTTACCACACAAATGTATATAGAATCAAACATACAAGAATGTGGAGGAAAACTTGAATATCCTTATTAATATCAAGAATAGAAAGAGGATTACAGCCAATTGTTCTCACCCAGCATCATCCTCCAGCAAGAAATCCCTTCTTCACCTCAAGTAAAGCTTAGATCACCCAACACTATGATGTTACACCGAAAAACCAACAACACTTCTCTACAAGATACAAGATTCCAGCCTCTAGATCTTTGTGATGAGGGATCCATATATAGATGATTGTAGGGGGGTGAGTCATATTCTGGGATTTTGATTAGTGTCCTCTCTCTGATAGTTCTTGATTCCACTTGGAGATTGATGATCTCTTACTCATCCCTGGGTGAAATCAGAGAGGCAAGTGTCAGAGGGGAAGTTTCTGGAAGATTCTACGATCCTCCACCTCACAAACTATCTCTACCATTTGTCCATTCTCACCCATCGCACCCTACAGAGGGGCCATCCAGTATGCATCACACCTTTTACACTGGGAAGGTAGTATGCATCGCACCCTCTGCACTAGGCATTCTGTATGGTCTATTTTTTACCAATTCTGAGCAGATTTCTGTGCAGAACTTCTGGGAGATGATGTAATCAGCTGACCTTGTTGCTTTAGGTAGTGCAGCAACACTTTAGGGACTTAGGAGCCCTTTGTTTATGGACATTTATGATTGGGGTTGAAGTGCCCAAAAATGTCTATAACACATCAGCAAGGACAACTTATTCTAAGCCTCCCTCTACTTATTCAACTTCTTCTTCAATTGAACCTATGGAGAATATCAAATCAACTGAGACCAGCTCAGTAGAAGATACTAATATCTTCTCAACATTTTTGGAAATCAAGCAAAAGAATGAAAGTCTTAAATATCAAGTTTACAGTCAGTTTTGGAAAGAGAGATCCACTTCTCAGCATAGACTTCTCTTTGCCTTCAACAATGAAAGAGGAAGGATGCAAATGGCATTTTGGTAGGCTCAGATTCCATTTCCTAAATCAACAGTAGACTACAAGAAGCCCATGTTCTCATTTGATGTGAACCAGATACATCCCATTGATCAAATGGATTTGCATAGGCAATCAAGTGAGATGTTATTTTCAACAATGACTACAACTTCCATGTCTCTTTCCAAGCTCAGAAATGCTTTGCCCAATGTACAATCACATCTTAAGATTGAAAAAATTTCATCCTTGTGTAAACATAACAAATTAAAATCTTCAGAAGATATCATTATCAATATTGGATATGATCCCCATGACTCTAAAGAAATTGAAGAAATACTGCAAAAGAAGAATGTTGAGATTACAGCCTTGAAGAAATAGTTGAAACTACCTTCAACTGAGGATCCACATACCAAAGAAATGGCAGAAGATGAATAACATAGGCACGAGATGTTAAAGCTCATTATTGAGCAAAACATACATATCAAGAAAATGGAGGAGCAGTTAGAACAACTTCTCAAGGAAAAAGAGACAACAGAGCGTGTTGTGACCTCAATGACAACAATTCCAATGACATGTGTAGATTTAAGCTCATCTCCTATTGGCATTGCTTTGTCTTCAGGAACAAGTGAAACAACAAGGTTATCATAGGTGCTACAAGCACAAAAACAACAAAATGAGAAGTTACTCCAGAAGTTCCAAGCCCTAGACTCGCAAAAGGTGAAAAATGATTCCTTGTATGTAGAATAAATGCAAAAGTCAGATAGGTTGGAGCTCAAGGTTAAATAGTTAGAAAGTAAGACTCTAATGAGAGACACTTTGGCCCAAGCCAAAGAAGATATCTAGTTAGATATTAGCCACTCTATAACAGAAGTATGGCCATCCATACAAATCATTTTTGAGTAGAAAGAACTAGTTCCTAAATCTAGGGCAGAGATAGAGACCCAAAAGGAAACATTGGGAATAAAACCCAAAGAAGCATCAGGAATGATCAAGGTATTAAATTCTAAGACTAGACAGCAGTTACAAGAGATTAACATTCGAGATAGGACAGCTACTATTGTGGAAATTAAGAAAGTACTAGTGAAGAAGAATCTGTTAACTCAACTAGAAACAAAGTGTGATGCTTTGAACACTACACTCAAGAGGTTTCACTCTAAATCCTTTATATTACATAAGAAAGGTTTACCAAAGATAGTATCATCAAATGATTAACTAGTAAAATTGGAGGAATATTGTGAAAGGCTTTATACTATTACAGTAGATACAGTCAATTTGCAGGGATAAAAATTCGAATTAGCGGCAAGAAATTTTTGGAAGCTTTAAGCTTAGACCTCTCCATTAAATATGAAATTGGTCATATTTTTCTCACCAAACCCAATTTTGAGAGATATACCGAAGTTGATGAGATACTTAGAAGGATGGTAAATCTCAAGATACCTAGTGAGAAAATGTGGGATCAATTGTGTGAAACAATTGTTTAACTTTTCATTCCAACAAGAAGACAACAACAACAGATTTTGAAGGAACAATCATCAGCAACTTCCTATCTAATAGGGACACATCATGCAATAGTTTTTCTTTTCCTATCTTCTTTCAAGCTATCTTGTAATCAGTTTAGGATATTTTGTGTAAAATTTGTATAAATAACTCTCTTCTATGAGTTATTAAAGGTGGTACCTTTCCATAAGCAATTTTGTAAAACCATTGATGTACAAGTTGTTTCTAGATCATTGATAATAAAGCAAAGGATTTTGAATTTGGTCTCATATAGTTTTGTTTTCTTCTGCAAGTTTTTCATGTGTTTCATTCATTATGTTTATTCTGCATATGTTTAAGTTTTACAGATATATCAGGTGAGAATAAATGTGTTACAATTATTCTTAAAATTCCTTTCTGAAGTTATTATCATAAAAAGACTTAGATATTGGACTGTTTCTCTAAAAGGCTCCCTCTAAATCATAAAATTATCATCATCTTATGTAATCTCAAGCACAGTTTGTTTAACTTTTGAATATTGGACAAAGGTTTTCCCACTTATGATAATTTATCTTTCTATTTGAAATCTAAATTAATCATACCTCCTTACTATTCTTTCTAAACACCTTATAAATTCAAATCACTATGTGAAGTCAAATAGAAACCCTTTGATTATCTATTAGTACAATCTAAAAGAGTTAATACTCATTCTTACAATTTTTTCTATGTATTGGTCCTTCATAAAAACCAAAACCAAAACCCTAAAAACAAATATCTTGGATGCTCTGGCATGATTAATTGACCATTATCATCTCATAGGAACAACATCAATCTGTCAACATTGTCATGGATTCGAATTTGAATAGTTTTCCTGGGACAATGACATAAATACTATACATTGAAGGTGAATAAAGGTCTAGATAGGTCAAAATCCTTCACCTGGCGATTCCAATGTGCCAAATTGGCACCTTTTAAGCACATTAGATCCCATTCTGAATCTGACATAGTTAATCCCCTGTCAAATCCAGAAAGACTTGTGAGAAATGCCAGTTCTAGAAGGATACATCAACCATATTCTTCTACTTCAGCCTTACAGTAATATTCCATCCATTCCAGATTGGACTCATTTATAACCTAGGGTTGTTGAACTTTTAGACAGAGGAGTTGATTTTAAATCAGCTTTCCTTATTCATTCACTTGAATCTCATCCAGAACCCTTACTTCCACCAGGATCACCCAAATCTGAGTTTGAATTTGGTGTTAATTTACCTGAATACAAACCTAAAGACTTCATATCCCCCACTATTTATTCATTCCCTTCCACTTCTGAACAACTTGAAGCCTCCACTTCTGAAAAAAACTGAAGGGACCTTACCTATATATTCAAATCGACTCTTTTAAACAAAAGATGATATTCAGTCATAGGTTCAGAAGTTAGTGATTAAGACTCCCTTAAAGTCATATAGGAGATCTCCTCCTTCTTCATGTCCTCCTTCCTCACCTCCACCTAGGTATACACCTTCTTTATCACCATCATCCTCTTTTTCTTCTTCAACATCTACATAAACATCTCAAACATCATCTTCAACTATGGCATTCCAACCTATTGTACAACCTAGATATGCAGATTTAGTTTTACCTCAAAATCTCGATGCATTTCCTCCATGATATTTAAAACATCTTCCTAGGTATAATGGAGAAACAGGTTCCTCAATTGAGGACCATCTTCAAGCATTTCTATATTTTGCAAATAATATGAACATTGAGAAAGAAAATGTCTATATGAGGTTTTTTTTTTCAATCCCTTGAGGGAAATGTAAGAACCCAGTATAGGCAGTCACCTACAAATTCCATTAGGTCTTGGGAAGAGTTAAAAAATATATTCAAAACCCAGTGGGGTATGAAGAAAGATGCTCTTTACTTTTTGACTGAGTTTGAAGAACTTAAAAGAAACTTTGGTGAACCTATCTTTGATTTTATCAAAAGGTTCAACAAACTTTATCATAAGATGCCCCCTGATTGTAAACCCCCTGTAGCAGCAGCCAAACCTAGGTTCTCAAAAGCCTTTGAAGATGATTTTGTTGTAATGTTAATAGAAATAACTTCAAGAACTCTTGAAGAAATGCAAACTAATGCTATAGAGGTGGAAGCAAATAGGGTAGCCTCAGCCACCTTAAAAGCTAAAGAGGAAAAGGCCCAAAAAATGCTTAAATCTAGTCAAGAGGCCTTTACTTCTTCAAAGACTAAAACTAAAGATTCTAAAATTGATGAGATCACTTCACTTCTTAGAAATATATCCAATAGAATTTCCAAGATTGGGACTCAACCTAGAATAGTTCAACAAATGGTAACTTGACCTCAAAATCAAAATCAAGGTCAATACAAAAGAAATCCACAATTACAAATTCTTCAAAGGCCAACTAATGATCAACAGGTTCCAACTCCTTTACTGATAGATTATCAACAACCTGATGACAATACCATGACAATCACCGAAGACATTAACAATATGGATAGCTCTTCTGGTTAGACCACCATTATTCCTCTTTCAAAAAATAAGAAAGTTCAATAAGATCAGGAATCCTCCTAGGTTTCCAAATACGATGCCTTCTCTGAATTCCTAATTACAGAGCTGAACAAAAGATATGATCTTAGACCTAGACCTAGCCTTGGAATACCTCCTAAGGAACCTCCAACAATTGAAACTTATACCAAAACTATTGAAACTTAAACAGCTACTATTTGACCATTAAATTAGTCAACTGATACATCTCAAATTGATAAAATTGTCTTGATTGCATTTAATGTTGAAAAGGAGTTAGAAAGAGTTAAAATCCCTATACCACTTTCAGAACTTTCCAAAAACCCTGGATATAAAAATCAAGTTTCCAAATAGATACAAAACACCTCTGTTGATGTTGAAAGTGATGTTATTAGCCTTTAAGATGAAAAATCACCAGTTGTCTTTGGTCCTAGCTCAGATATGATAGATGAAATAGTACCCCCTTTCTATGTGACACTAAAGGCAAATGACTCCATGTTATATAACTATATACTTGATTCTAGACCATCACACAATCTCATGTCAAAAACCATCATGGATCATTTAAATCTTGACATAACTAGATCCCATCATGATTTGTACACCTTTGAGTCCAAAAGAGTACCTTGTCTAGGATTGATTAAGGATTTAGTAGTCACTCTTGCCCAAATCCCAATAAAGAGCATAATGTTAGATATTGTTGTCACTGACATCCCTCCCAAATTTGGAATTCTCCTTTCAAGGTCTTGTGTAAAATTAGGGGGAACTCTTCAGATGGACATGTCTTATGCCACTATTCCAGTTTATGGGGGAGAACAACTTAGGTTGTATAGAGAGGTTAGGTTTGTCCACACGGTTTGCAAAACAAATCAACGAAATAACCACTCCATTTATGCAATTGATCAATATTTTGATTGTTTTCAACTCTCTTCAAATCAAATACATGAATCTCAAGTAAAAAATGAATATGTAGTTTAAAACCTTGTATCAAATCAAATTGATGTATGGAAGTTGTTCTTTGATGGTTCTTGTACAAAGGATGGAGCAGGGGATGGGGTAGTGTTAATCTCACCAGAAAAGGAAAACATAACACAATCATGTAAACTTGATTTTGAGATTACCAACAATGTAGCAGAATATGAGGCTTTCCTTCTAAGACTATAGTTAGCCAAGAGTTTAAAGGTACACAACTTGAGTATTTTCACTGACTCAGAGCTCATTGTAGAACAAGTTAGAAATATTTTCCAAACAAAGCATCTTAGGCTTTGGTCTTATAGAAATGAGTTTTGGGATTCCATTGAAAAATTCTTTTATGCCTTCAACATAAATCATGTACCTAGAAATGAAAACATACATGCAGATTCTTTAGCTATTTCTGCAAGCTCATTTAAGATTCCTAATCAAACACAATTGTTATATCAAATCCAGGTTAAATACAGGCCATCTATACCTGATAACCAAAAGCATTGAAAGGTGTTTGAGGATTAAAAACAACTAAAATCTTTCCTTCAACTTGTAGGTGAATTTTCTCTTCTGCAAATTGATGAAGACAATCTTGATATGGTCAATTCTCAATTGTTGATGATCTAGAATTAAATTCCAAGATTGCAGATCATGACATCATAAAATTATCAAACAACTTCATTCCTAAGGGTTTAATTCCCTTAGAGAAATTATTCAATTATAATGATGTCCCCGAAACCCTCCATCCATTTCTCCTCAAGATGACATAGAATAAATCGATATTGGATCCGAAGAACAAGTGCAAAATATAAAAATCTCTATATTTTTAGCCCCAGAAGTTAAAGATGAATATCTTAAGTTACTTAAAAAATATAAAGATGTTTTTTCTTGGTCTTATTCTGATCTTAAAACTTATGATACATCCCTCATTGAACATAATATCCCACTAAAAACAGAAGCTAAATCCTACTAGCAAAAACTCAGAAGAATTAATCCAATTATTCTACCAAATTTGGAGAAAGAGCTTAAGAAAATGTTAGATGCACAAATTATTCTTCAACTAAGATATTTTAATGGGATTTCCAATATAGTACCTGTCAAAGAGAAGAATGGTGAAATCACACTTTGTGTTGATTTTGGAAACTTAAATAAAGCATCACTAAAGGACAATTATCCATTACCTAAGATGGATCAGTTACTTCAACAAGTTTCTAGAACCAACAAAGTTTCTATGTTAGATGGTTTTTCTGGTTATAATCAATTATGGTGGACAAAGAAGATAGGGAAAATACTACCTTCACAACACCTTGGGGTACTTACATGTATGCAAGGATGCCTTTTGGTTTGACAAATGTAGGAGCTACATTCCATAGAGCTATCAATATAGCTTTTGTAGGCTAGGTAAGCAAATTTCTTGTTATTTATCTTAATGACCTTACAATTTTCTCTAATTCTAATAAAAAAACATTTAAAGCACTTGATGAAGGTTTTTGAAAGATGTACAATTTTGGGATATCATTGAATCCAAAGAAGTCTGTATTTTCTATCTCATAAGGGAAATTTCTTGGCCATATAATTTCTAAAGATGGAGTAATTATCGATCCAAACATAGTATCAGCCATTCAAACATTAACATTACCAAGAAATAAAAAATAAGTTTAGGCTTTTCTTGGTAAAATCAACTTTTTAAGAAGGTTCGTACCCAATTATGAAGAAATTGTAAAAAATATAACTAATATGCGTAAGAAGGGTCATGAAGTTAAATGGGTTGTCTCTTCTAGACATGTATTTGATCATATCAAGAAATCTGTCTCTGAAGCTCCAACCCTGGCCAACCCTAATTATACCAAGCCATTTAGTATATTTTCCTTTGCCTCTGAAACAACCCTTGTTGTTGTTTTACTACAAAGGAATGAAGATTCCCATGACCAACCTATAGTCTTTTTTAGTAAAGTCATGAGATATGCTGAGCTCAAATATGACATAATTGAGAAGCATGGTTACGCCTTAGCCCAATCCTTGAAATCTTTTAGGATGTATGTTTTACATTCAACCATTATAGCCTATGTTCCCAACAATGTTGTTAAAACTATCCTCACTCAACCAGATACTGATGGGAGGAGAAGTAAATGGATCACCCAAATTTTGGAGTATGATCTAACTATCAAAACCAAAAATTTAGTAAAAGGTCAAGGTTTAGCTAAACTTTTAGCTAAATCCAACCGTAAAGTTCTTGGCATCAAATCTGTTCTAGAAATACTAGGGGAGAATCCACAAGAACCTTCCCAAAGTTCAAATAGGAAGAATCCATAAGAACCTTATGTATATGCAGAAGGGGAGAACCCATAAGAACCTTCCCAAAATCTGAATGAGGAGAATCCACAAGAACCTTCCAAAATCCTGAAGAAAAGAATATATAAGAACCTTTACCCTCAGATCAGACTGTACAAATTGATGAGATTTCTTTTATCAGATTAGTATCAAGATATTGTAAATTTCTTAATTCATTTTGAGTGTCCTACATCATTTTCCAAAATTCAATATAAGACTGTCAAATTGAAAGCAGTCAAGTATTGTATCGTAAATGAAAATCTATATTGGAAGGACCCACTCGATATCCTGTTATTATGTTTAACAGAATCAGAGACTGAAGGGATCATTGATTAGTTTCACACAGTATTTTGTGGAGGACATTATGCTTGGAGAGCAACAACATATAAGATATTAAGGGCAGGATTCTCTTGGCCAACATTATTCTTACAAGTAGGAGAAAAGATCGAAAGTTGTGTCCCTTGTTAGATGTTTGTTGGTAAGCAAAAACTAGCATCTCTTCCACTGATCTCAACAATAGTTTCAACACCTTTTCTTCAATGGGGATTAGATTCTATTAGAGAGATTCATTCTAATTCAAGAAATCGGCATAGATGGATCCTCAATGCAACATATTACTTTGCTAAATGGGTGGAAGCACTTCTAGTAACAAATGTTATTAACTCAGTAGTAATCAAATTCATTGAAGAAAACATTTTATCTAGGTTTGGTTGCAACCCAGATATTACTGACAATGCCACAACATTTCCCAGTGTCAAAATGATTAATTTTTTCTAGAAATATTAGATTATGCTACATCATTCAACTCCATATTATCCTCAAGGTAATGGTCTTGCAGAATCATCCAATAAAAGTGTAGTAAAGTTTATCAAAAAAACTTTAGCAAATCAAAGAGATGGGATACTCATATATTTTATGCAGTCTGGGCAAACAGGATTACTCCAAAATTATCTACTAGAAAATCTCCTTTTCAGTTAGCTTATGGGAAAGATGCAGTTTTCCCTACCAATTTGGCCTTCCCTGTTTTAAAGTTTCTGTAGGATTCAAATGATGAACCTGGTGATTTTTTAAGGAGAATAAATCAAATTATTGAACTAAATAAGAATACAGATGAAGTTCAATACAAATTAAAAAAGTATCAGAATAAGATGAAGAGCTTATTTGACAGAAGATCTAGGGAAAGGGACTTCAAGGAGGGTGATCTAGTCCTAAGATGGGATTCCAAAAGAGAAGACAAAGGAAAACATGGAAATTTTGATAACCTATGGTTTTGACCTCTAGCCATTGTTGAAGTAAAGCGAAACAACACTTTTGTGCTACAAAATCTTGAGGGACTATATTCCACTTATCCTGTTGATGGAAGGTTTCTTAAACATTATATTTAGTACTAAGAAGTTGAAGTAGATTTCATTACTATCATTGTAAAAAGTCTAGTTTATTTTAATTTTCAAACTTTCAGTGTGAGTTTTTCATAGCAAAGAATACATAGCCCGAGGAGAAGGCACATGGATCTACAGGTTCTCTACATTCTACTGGAGAAAGCAGTCCCCAATTGGAGTCGATGTTGTAACATCTTTGTTTTTGATAAGTTACCTATTAGATAAAAAAAAAACAAAATGCCATAAAAAAAAATGATAAGTTAGGATATGGACCAACAACAAGATGGAAAATAAAAATGTTAGGAGTGATTATTATTGCAGGTCCATATCAAATGAAATGATAGGGTAGTTGCTCTTAAAAGGGAAGGCAAAATGAAAATGATAGATAAGAAACAAAAAAATATTTTCTTTAGAAAATAAATTAAGGTTGCTAGCTCAAATGCACCTTTGAAATTTTTCCTTTTGATTAGTCATGCTTAAGTTATTAATTATGATTTAATTGTTGTAATAAAGTTCGATGACTTTATAAAATAAGTGACAAATGACACTTTTTTTGTATTGGTGGAAATGACAAAATGACATATCAGGCGCTAATAACCAACCCATACTTTTCAATGAAGATCCTTCACTCTGTCTGGATCAATAGCGGAGGAAACCTTTCAGCCCCCCCTTAGCCGTTTCTTGCTAACGTGAGGGGGGGGTCTGAAAAGCAGTTTTCATGGTTGTTTCTTTTTGCAATGTTGCACCTCCAAAATGTTTTAGAACCCTAAGGCCCGAAACCACAGACCATTATGACCCCCCCCACACCCTCGAAATCCTCTTCTGGTTTTTCTTCCACCCGATTGTTGACTTCTCCCATGCCTTATACATCCATTATCTTCCATCCAACAACAAACCTCCACATCATCCATCCATTTTCGCTTACCCATTGACCGCCTGCCACATTATAATACCATTTCCCATACACTCCAAAGCTGTTGTTGTGCCTGATTATCCATTAAGAATTAATTCGCATTTCCCCTGCAAATTGAATATGTACAACTAGATCTAAATAGTCTATTGAGCCCAATTGAACCTATAAATCCTCCAAGGCTCCAATCTTTGCCACTTTTCGCTTCCATCCATAAACCAAAAGCACCATTTTGTGGCTCCATGTATTTTTGCCACTGTCATCAATTTTAGGTTAAAAAAAACTTCTAAATTTCCCTAGCAGTAGTCATGGCTCCTAAAGAAAAGATACAGAAGACTATCAAAGAAGGGAATCCCTCCACAGTCTCCCTTGATCTGGATCATATGCCACTTATAAAATATGTTTTCCAGATCAATGACTATGAATGTGAATTTGATTTCTACGAATTACATTCATGGTCAAAACTAAAATATACTGATAAGGAGGATTCCATTCGTTTATGAGAGACTCTTCTGCCATTATTTCTTTTCCTAAGACCCATCAATTCCCTGATCTAATCACTTGGTGTCAAGCTAGGTATGACCCTGTGCAAAGAACAATAATGACTCGGGATGGAAAAATCCTAATTACCATCACTACTCATAGCATAAACCAGATGCTAATGATACCTCCATCTGATTCCCTTAGCCATTTCTCACTTGCAGCTCTCATGGACCTCTACAATAAGCTTACCTTCCCATAGAGAGCTCTTATCTTTCAACTTTTCCTACCAAGATGTCAAATTACCTAAGAGAAATCCTCCATATTCATCTTCCATGTTCCCTGAGGCTACTAGACACATTATCTCTTTGTTATAATACCTTCTAGGTTATGGAAATGACAAAGCTGTTGATGAATCCGTCCTTGGATTATTTTCTATCTTTAGCAAAGAATATCAACCTACCTTCATGTATAATTATAGCCACTTTATGGCTGATCATATACATGAACAATTTATGAATTTGACCACACAAGGAGTATTCAGGTACATTTCAGTTAATTCATCTAATTTTGTTTCAATGGGGAGACCTATTGCCTATTCAACTAAATAGACAAGATGAGCAGGGAGTGAATCAATCAGTGATTCATTCAATGGAGCTAGTAAGAGCAAGATCATTAAATTTTACATTCTCCCGGTTGATTGATTCCTTCATACATCTAGATCTCCAATTACTCAATAACTAGGCAGAGCCCAGAATTGGAGAAGAAATTAAAAAGAGACTACACATATCATAACAAACTAAGACTAGTGACTAGTACCTATACCAGAATTACACTGAGATTAGGATCTATGACAGTGAGTTGGCTCCATACAAACTTCCTAAGTATGTGCCAATGAGAATATTCTCACTGTAATACATCAGGAAAATGATAAATATGGATGAAGTCCATTTTGTCTTAGGGAAGAAGAAATCATAGTTTAAACTCAAAGCCAAAGTAAGCAGTTTCATCTGTAACACTAGGTCTACCAATACATAAGCAGACAAATTGCTAAAGAACATGAACTTCCATTCAAGATTCACTTGGCCTTATGATCCTTTTGGGATTATTTTAGCTCTTAGAGTGTAGTGGAAGGCAACACCTTACAACCATACTCCTAGGCCAAAATTTGAGAATTTCATGAACCAGGAGCAATGGTGTGAAGGTACTCTCATGATAGCTGATGAATAGGTTATATCAAATCTTGAGACAAAGACTCTAGCTACATAGAGTACTCATCATAAAAGAGCCAGAGAGGAAACTCAGTCAACTACAGAACCAGGTAAAGAGTATTATATCTTACAAAAGAAGTTGAAAATTGGGTTGTTAATGTCATCAGGAAGCAAGCCACCAGAGATAATTGATCTTGGAGAATTGGAAGATATTTCATCAGTAGGGACCACTGATCCCAAGCCTCCCTCTACTTCTTCAACCCCTTTTTCAATTGAACCTATGGAGATTATCTAATAAAATGAGACCAGCTCAACAAAATATACTAATACCTCCTCAACATTTTTGGAAATCAAGCAAAAGAATGAAAGTCTTAAATATCAATTTTATAGTCAGTGTTGGAAACAGGCATCCACTTCTTAGCATAGACTTCTCTCTGCCTTCAACAGTGAAAGAGGAAGGATGTAAATAGCATTTTTGCAAGCTCAAATTCAATTTCCTAAATCTACATCAGACTACAAGAAGACCATCTTCTCATTTGATGTGAACCAGATACATCCCATTGATCAAATGGATTTTCATAGGAAATTAGGTGAGATGTTATTTTCAACAATGACTACATCTTCCATGTCTCTTTCTAAGCTCAGAACTACTTTGTCCCTACAGTCGCAACTTAATATTGAAAAGTTGTCACCCTTGTCTAAAGATAACAAATTAAAATCTTTAGAAGAGATCATTATCAATATTGGATATGATCCCAATGAATCTAAAGCAATTGAAGAAATACTACAAAAGAAGAATGTTGAGATTAAAACCTTGAAGAAACAGTTGAAGCTGCCTTCAACTGAGGATCCACATACCAAAGAAATGGCAGAGAATGAACAACACAGGGAAGAGATGTTAAAGCTCATTATTGAGCAAAACATACAAATCAAGAAAATGTAGGAGCAGATAGAACAACTACTCAAGGAAAAAGAGACAGCACAACGTGTTGTGACCTCAATGAAAACAATTCCAATGACAAGTGCAAATTTAAGCTCATGTCCTACTAACATTGCTTCATCTTCAACAACAGGTGAAACAACAATGTTATCACAAGAGCTACAAGCACAGAAACAACAAAATCAGAAGTTACTCTAGAAGTTCCAAGCCCTAGAGTCACAAAAGGTAAAAAATGATACCTTGTATGTAGAAGAAACACAAAAGTCACATAGCTTAGAGCTCAAGATTAAACAGTTAGAAAGAAATACTCTAATGGCAGACACTTTGGCCTAAGCCAAAGAAGATATATGGTTAGATATTAGCCACTCTATAATAGAAGTATGGCCATCCATACAAATCATTTTTGAGCAGCAAGAACTAATTGCTAAATGCAAGGTGGACATAGACACCCAAAAGGCAACATTGGGCACAAAACCCAAAGAAGCATCAAGAATGATCGGGGTACTGAATTCTAAGACTAGATAGCAGTTACAAGAGATGAACATTCTAGATAGGACAGTGACTATTTTGGAAATTAGGAAAGTCCTAGTGAAGAAGAATCTGTTAACTCAAATAAAAACAAAGTGTTATGCTTTGAACACTACACTCAAGAGGTTTCACTCTAGATTCAGTATGTTACATAAGAAAGGTTTACCAGAGATATTATCATCAAATGATCAGCTAGTAAAATTGGAGGAATACTATGAAAGGCTTTATACCATTGCAGCAGATAGCGGTCAATTTACAGGGATAAAAAGGCAGATTATTAACAAGGAACGTTTGGAAGCTTTAAGCTTAGACCTCTCCATTAAATGTGAAATTAGTCATCTTTTTCTCACCAAACCCAATTTTGAGAGATATACCGAAGTCGATGAGATCCTTGGACGGTAAATATTGAGATACCTAGTCATAAAAGGTGGGATCAATTGTGTGAAACAATTGATTAACTTTTCATTTCAACAAGAAGTCAACAACAACATATTTTGAAGGAACAGTCATCAACAACTTCCTATCTAATAGGGATACATCATGCAACAGTTTTTCTTTTCCTATCTTCTTTCAAGCCATCTTGTAATCAATTTAGGATATTCTGTGTGGAACTTGTATAAATAACTCTCTTCTATGAGTTATTAAAGGTGGTACCTTTCCATAAGTAATTTTGTAAAATAATTGATCTACAAGCTGTTTCTAGATCACTGATAATAAAGTAAAGGATTCTGAATTTGGTCTCATACAGTTTCATTTTCTTCTGTAACATTTTCATGTGTTTCATTCATTATGTTTATTCTTCATATCTCTATGTTTTACAGATATATTAGGTGAGAATAAATGTGTTACAGTTATTCTTAAAATTCGTTTATGAAGTTATTATCATAAAGAGGCTTATATATTGGACTGTCTGTCTAAAAATCTCCCTCTAAATCATAAAATTGTCGGCATCTTATGTAATCTTAAGCATAGTTTGTTTAACTTCTAAACACTGGACAAATGTTTTCCCACTTATGATAATTTATATTTCTATCTTAAATCTAAATTAATCATACATCCTTACTATTCTTTCTAAACACCTTATAAATTCAAATCACTATGTGATGTCAAATAGCAGCCCTTTGATTATCTATTAGTACAATATAAAAGAGTTAATACATCATTCTTATAGTTTTTTCTATGTATTGTTCCTACATAAAAACCAAAACCAAAACCCCTAAAACAAATATCTTAGATTCTCTGGCATGATTAATTGAGCATTATCATCTCAGAGGATTAACACAATAGTTTGGATGTTATGGTGAGAATTCACACAATCCCATCGATCATTTCCCTCATCAAGGCTAGACCCAAGAACCAAGTCTGACTAAAGATTGATGAGTACATGAAGAAATTAAGGTTAGAGGCCACTAGGGAATACTTGGATCCTAGTGCACATAACATGCAAAAGTACATTGGTGGTCCTATCGTGGTCAACACCATGCTGCACATGCTTCAAAAAAAGTTGGATACACTTTTCAATACCATATACCCAGATACCATGGAGGCAATTGTCCGCTATCAGAAAGACACCATGAATAAATTTGGTGACATCATCGCACAGTACCAATCTTGGCATCAACATGTGACCGAGAAGCACCAAGTGGAGGTTGTCGAGTTGGTCTTTCCCTAAACTTAGGAATCAAAGTGTTTTGTCTTGTTAGCTTGTCTCTAGCCTATTTTTCTCTTACATGGGTACATGTGGAAAATGTAATATTATTTCTAAATATTTTTTAAGTGAAATTCCAAGTGTTATTAGTAGAATGTGAAAGCTCACCATGTTACGTAATGAGTTACTTGTAAGGAAGTTGAAGAGTCATGAGGGAATTCAAAGAGTCAGAAAGGGGAATTTCATGGGTCACCCCACCCTTTATTATAAATATAACCTCATAACTCATAGAAGAGGCTTTTGGGAGCTAAGATTTTGGCTAGGCTTAGACTTAGAAAAGGATTTTGGATTATTGTGATGAGCCTTTGCTTCTTGTGGAATAGGTAAATCTCCTCTGTGGACAGAGGTGATCCCTCTTAGCCCAAAACTGGGTGTAGCTACAGACAGAACAACCTAATGAAAGCTTCCTTAGACTATAATTGAACAAGAGGGACTACCTCTTAGAATGCTAATTCGCTTGATGATGACCTCACTCCTTTGCACTAGCTTCTTTTCACTCTTCTCTTTCAAATACCTAAAACAATACACAAGAGACAACAAAAAAATAATAGCATACAATCACATTCAATCTACTTAAAAAGTCAAGGAATCTCAAGCCAAAAAATTTAATATGACACTCAATGGTCAATAAATCATTAGTTGTATTGATATAAAGCTTGGAAAGAGATACAACCAAAGCCTTGCAGTTGTAGGTCTCCTCTGACATATCTGGGTTCCAACACTACTTCTAGTATCTCGTGGTTAGCCTCAACAATGGAAGTTTAAGGCTTCTTCCCTTTAGTTCCAAACCAAACCAAATACACTATTCTCTGTTTACACACATAAACTAGAAGGAAAAATCTATAGATATCTCGTTGGTTATTCAAGCTCCAAAAAAGACTAGTTCAACTTGGAAAAGGAGGAGTTTATATAGCTTTGACGGAGGGAATATGGTTCCTCTTATGATGGGAGAGGGATTTTCTCTTTGGTTTGTTCCATATTTATAGGGGAAAGGAGCCCAAACAGACTCTCTCGGCTCTATCCAGCCCAACCATTTACCAGACTTCCATTCATGAAGCTTCTAGAGTTGGAAGCTTCGACTCCATTTTTAAAAACATGCCCAAAGAGAGTCGGCGTGAGAGATGAAGGTCTCACTTGTGCCATTTGATGCTAGGTCTAGTTTCAAAATATGAAAATCGATGCGAGGAAGGAACTGATCACTAGTGCCAGTCTTGAAAACTAGGATTAAAGGAAGATTCTTAAGAAATGATGCAAGAGGGGAATGTTTTGTTGATGAATAGGGATGTAAAGGCATGCTCTTCATGATGGGAAGGCATGTAGAGTTCATTGTAGAGCTCCTACATGATCAAGGAATGAAAATTATAGGGATAGTGACAAAATGCTATATAATAGATGCCCCCTAAAGCATGAATGTCGACCTAGTGTGAGGGGTGAAATGCTTTACAAGTAGACGTGTGGAACCAAAGATGGTTGTCAGAAAACCTACAAGCAAGCATAGATACATATACATCAAAGAAAACACTAATAAATGATACAAGAATCATGGTATGGATGCAACCATCCAGAGAAATATCATGTAAATAGATCCAAGGTATGGGCGCAACCGTCCTCTAAGGAGGATTATATCGAACCCAAAGTATGGTCGTAGCCATCCAATAATGAGAAGGATCACATAAAACAACTCATGGTATGGTCACAACCATCTATCTGAAAGAGACATGTATATTAGCATGATCATGTCACATCGCCTTGCAATGTGGACTTTAGTAATCTGAGCCCAGGGTCTTGCGCTCTAATATGACCTGATCAAAGTACAAATTCTAACATGTGAATAGATGTCTCGAACTCAAACATGCTAGAAAATCACTTGATTACAGGTCAATGATGTGAATCGTTAAAAAGCGCGAGAGAAACCACCAATAATGACGATGGAGGTCAAGGTACTAGCAACATAATCCATAGAATGTGAATAAGGAACTGATGTCGAACACCCATGAAATCACTCGATCAAAAGCCAATGAGGTGAAATTGTCATCGAGTGTGAAGAACTTGCCATTAGGAAATGCAAGCTCTAAGGTACTAGAAAGGAGTATCTCGGCCAACTTCCCAAATAAGGAGTCGAAGTCGATAGGAAGTGACCTTGTTGAGGGAGGGCCATGATGTATCCCACATCATCGACGCAAGACAAAGGGATGTAATGACTATGGATGATATAGAGAATCAAGAATGAGTGTAACTGCAGAAGGATAACTCTTGAACATATCAGTGATACAACTCCGAAGTTTGGCAGCTTTTGGATCCATAGGATTAGAGGTCATGATAATGTGGTAGAGATCAAATGGAAAGGCAAAAATGAATGGCCCAACCTAGGAAATTCAATGATAAAGTGAGGATATCCCAACTCGACATGAAGCATAAAGTGTCATGTTCAAGAGTGAGCTACTGACAAAACTGATAAAATCTCCCATTTTCCCAAACCATTTCTGCCAGGTACCCGAATTATTTTTTATTTCAATACTAAAGGCGATAGCTTGTGCTTGCACTATAAGTCCATCCTTTGGATGAATCTGACCTAGTAAGACTAATGAGCCCTAGGAAGGACAAACTCATGTCTGTCATGGTGACGAATCCGATGTTGTTTAAGTTTAGTGAGTCTGACAAAGGTGTAACAGTATCTTTTTCATGTTTAGAGAGTTTGAAAAAGAAACACAAAAGAAAACTCCAAAAGGTCCCTTTTCATACATTTGTGTCTCTTGAGCCTGATAAAGTAGAAAACAATATTGAGAGAACCGCTTGACCATGTTAGTCGAGGAGTACGTTTTTCACAAATATTTTATCCCAGCCCAAAATGGGATAAATGTATGTTGGGTAAACGAAGTTTCATGACCTTTAATGAGTTCAAAACGACAAGATCTTGGCAATCTTTTTGTGTTTTAAGGGTCGAAAAAGAGTTGAAAGCAGACCCACCATTTTTATTCTCTTTAACGAGTCAAAAAGGGAAAAATACTCGGTGATATTTTCATTTGATTTTTTACGAGTCAAGAAAAGAGCTTAAACATGACTCAACACCATCAACAACAATCCATCACCTATCGCTACATAAGATGCAAATTCATTATCTGATTTATAAGGTAAAAATAGGCGAAAAACACTTTTAAAACCCTGAAATGTCATGAAAAAGTGAATAAAAAGTGGAAAAGTAAATTATTTTTTACCATTTACTTTTTTACCTTGTGTGGAGCAATTTTTACCCATTTGTACCCTAGATTTTCAGGAGCAGATTGCAGTAGATCCAGGAGGCCGATCGAGGAACCATCTGTTGCAGGTAAGAGATGAGACCCTCAACTACATTTTCATACTTTTTTTTATTATTTAGCCATTTTTTGGATTTTTTGAGGAGGTTTTGGCAGAAAAAATCACCCTTAGTCAGTGCAAGATCTAGGCTCGATATCACACCAATAAAGAGTTATTTAACACAGTCACTTACATCATCACTGCTACTATTTTTAAAATAGTCATGCTAGTGCAAGATTTCATTTCTGCTTAAATTCCTTGTTGCAAATCTGAAAATTCTTGGTCCAAGACTAATGTTGACTTGAATATTGGTGTTTGCAGGCAAAATACAATGAGAAAATGGTTGATTCGAAAGAACATGTGAATGAGGCAATTGATGCACAGGCATTGGTAGATCAAAACTTTCTGGATGCTCTAAGCAACTACAATATTTGAGTTGTTTCAACTTGAGATGTTGCAATACTTGATTAGTCTTTAGGACATTAGAAGTCTTTATGATCCAAGACCAAGAGCTAGATCTAGAGACTTCAAATATATACTTCATCGCTGGACTGTCCTAAAGAGGGGAACCAGTCAATCTGTATGTGTCTAGGCCCATTGGGGCAAGTGTGAACATGCCGCTAGAAGAACATTGCCTAGAAGTGCTGAAATAAAAAAGTGGTAAGGTTGATGTCATAAGTGTTAATGACCTTGTATTGAAAGCACTACTCTTGACCATAAACAGAGTTGTTGGGGCACATGCATTGCATGAGTCCATCTAGTCCAAATTCCAATATGTCATAGATTGTACAGCGCCCACTATCTTCAATTGGACAGAAGCCATGAAGGTGAACATGAAGCACTAGCTATCCAAAGCCAAGGCAGGGAACCTGAAACAATTTGGATATGGTTATGTTCTGGTGACCTTCTTTTTAGAGTGGATCCCACTATTTCACTATCAGTTGGCAAAGGTAAACCCCCCATTGCCACGAGACCCGTAGATGGTCCAATGGAGTGAACTGATGCCTAAAACTGGTGAGGGTCAGCATATGTCATACAAGTCCACCTTCTTTTCGTGGTTGAGGCGTCAGTTGATCATGGTAGAGGTTTGGCCATACAGTGGTACTGACTTCCACAGTGATCTTGACATGCTGCTCCCACAGGGAGAAGATTTTTATGATGGAGGTAAGAAAAACAATTTTGATTTTGTGATTTTTTACTGTTTTTTTAAATATATGCATTTGTGACATTTTGATTTTGTAATTACAGATGTAGAACTAGAGTGACCAACCGGGATATCCCCTATTGCTAGGCGCATTGCTCGACAATTTGAGATCGCTCTTTATTAGGAAGGAGTTGATAATGAGGAGGAGATTGCATGGAACCTTGACAACCTGACCAGAGGCATCCTAAAGTATGCCTGAGTGGGTGAAATCCCATGCCAGTATTAATGGCACACAATGGGGGTGTAGGATTAGATCCATCATTTACTGACTTGAGTAGTACAAATAGTGATGTGATATCATGAGCACCATGCTAAGTAGTCCATAGTTTTAGCATTTATAGTTTTGAGGCCTGCAAGCCACAGATGTATTGAACACATATAGTATTTTTGGGGGTTTTGATGTATGACACTCCAACATTATCGACATATATATATATATATATGCTATATTTCTTGTTTACTGTGATACAATGCTTTGTTTTTTCACATGTTGTGTAAATGTCTGTCTAACACATAATTAGCTAATGCATCTGTTAATGTATTCATATGCCTAGGAATATGATGATATGTGATGTAATCAAAATTTCTTCCCAATAGAAGAATACACAAGTGAATTCTTAATATGTGTGGGTTTCTGACGAAATATTCCCCATTGAGCTGAAGAATAACAAGCAGTGAATCAAGGTTAACAACCATTTCCTGAATGTCAAGAACGATGGCTTCTGACAAGAGATCGATAACTACGTTATACTCAGCAATGTTATTAGTTGTTTGACCCAAACAAATACTTTGAAGAACAATCAACTCGCCATTATGAGTGTAGATAGCCCATGTTGTGGAAGATAGATTATGGGTACTATGGAAAGCAACATCAGTGAAACTGACGTAAGGAGTCACAGACATCTGCAAAGGAGGTGAAGACATAATAAGCAAGAAAGCTTCTTGAAAAAACACACCAAACCAAACTTGCACAAAAATGAATAACACACTTATGTACAAAAGTAGCCATGTGAGATGACTCAGGCATAGTACTTCATCAGATATAGCCCTTTATGGGGCTTGTCTAATGGATTGCCCTCATAATCAATCAGCTCATATGCACCTTTTTGTAGTACGCGTTTGACAATATAGCGCCAATGCCACATGGGTTCGAATTTACCTGCCCCTAGCTTATCATTAGCTTGGTCATATAGTAGGACCAAATCACCCTTAGAAAAAGCACGAGGAGAAACCAATTGATCAAAATGGGACTTAACCTACTTTTTCTATGCTTCAATGGCTAAAGCAGTGAGATGGCGAGTTTCATCCAGTCGTTCCAAATACAAGAGGTGCTCTTCTTAAGGTGAGGTATCGGTGAGTAATTCGATAGCCAATTTGAGTGAGGGAATTTCACACTCAATCAGTGAAGTTTCTTCCAGACCATAGAAGAGGTGGAAAGGTGTGAATCCAATTGTGTCTTTGGTTGAGGTTCGGTAGTCCCATAGAGCTAAAAAGAGCATGAGATGCCACTTGGATTTGTGCATCCCAATGGTGCGTTGAAGAATCATAACTAAAACTTTATTTATAGCTTCAACTTGGTCATTGGCCTGAGGGTAATATAGGGTTGAGCCATCGTGATGCAAGCGCAACATAGAAGTCAGCTCATCCATCATGTAATTGTGAAAATGGGAGCCATGGTTGGTGACAATGGCTTGAGGCACTCCAAACCTGGAAATAACATGATTGAATCGAAATTGCGTCATCATTTTACCGTCAGCTAAAGATGTAGGCATCACTTCTGCCCATTTGGTGAAGTAACCCACAACAACAACAATATAACCATGCCCCCCAGCCGAACGAGGGTTACATGTCATATAGTTAATGCCCCATCTGGCAAAGGGACCAATGGTAATAACAGGGTGAAGGAGAGCGGGTGGGGCACACATTTTTCGCTGATAAATCTGGCACTCATGGCATTTGTGAAAAGCAAGGATGCAATCCTTAAAGATGGAGGGCCAGAAGTAACGAGCACACAGGATCTTTTGAGTAGTGACATAGCCAGACATATGACCAGCACACGTGCCATATTGACATTCATTCAAGACTCTTTCAGTCTCCACGAGAGTTAAAGATCGGCGAAGAATTGAATTAACACCGATGCGTATAAAGTATCCCCAATGATGTGGTAAGGTTGGGATTGATGCCATATGCGTCAGAAATTATCCTTGGTCAATGTAGACTAGAAGGTAGAAGTTTGGAGATACATGGTGATATCACCATACCAAGGGTCGACAGTGCTAATTAGAAAAAGAGTCTCGTTCGGGAGCTGCTCATCAACACCAGCAGGAAGAGAAGTAGAGGGAAGAGATAAAATCAACTCAGCGAATACAAGTGATTTCTTGGATTTGGTGAAAACCAAATTGAATTCCTGGAGGATGAAAATCCACTTGGAATACTTGCCCCCAATTAAATGATGAGTCAGAATGTAAGTCATGGGATTATACTCAGAAATCACCGTTGTAGTGCGGAGGAAAATATAATGTCGAAAGTGCTAAACATCCTAAACAGTAGCCAAAGCCAACTTCTTGACATGAGCCTAATGAATCTCAAGATCAAGGAGATTGTAGTTGAGGTATTAAATAACATGTTCATGACCTTCGCCATTGTCTTGCACCAACACCATAGAAATGGTGCTAGAGGCTGCAACTAGATAGAGAAAATTATCGTGATGATAGTTCAAAGGGTGCAACAGAGGAGAATTAATGAGGATAGCTTTTAAGTCATTGAAATATTTTTGGGAAGCCTCATCCCAAATGAATGGAATCCCTTGCTTAAGCAACTAGGTGAACCTTGAAGCTAGCTCAGCATAGTTAGGCACAAAACTATGAAGAAAATTCACTTTCCCTTGTAGACTATGTAATTGATGCAATGAAGAGGGAGGGGGTAGATTGACAATAGCCTCAAATTTAAGAGGATCAAGACAAATTCCATGCTTCGAAATAATGAAATTGAGGAGTCGTCTTGGTTCAATGCAAAAGACACATTTATGTGGATTCAGCTGAATGTTGTAGTGTCTACAATGAAGAAAGATTTTTCGAAGATGGTCAGGATGGTCATGGCGCTTACCTAAATGAGCAGGAAGATCATCCAAATAAGGCTGAATGATTTTTATTGTCATGGAAATCATATGACATCGCTCTTTGAAAAGTTTCCCCAACAATCATTATGTCCAAGGGAAGCAAGTTCAAAAACCTTATGTCCATGGGAAGTAGGTGAAAACTCCATATGTCCAAGGCCAATTGGCTCAACAACCTTTTAACCCATATGTTTCTTATCAACAGCCTATAGCTAGGTAGTATCAGGGCTACTCAGGTAAGAATCCTCCCTACAAGAAAGGTAACCTACAGTGGGGGAAAAATCAAATTCCATATGGATAAAATCCTCCACTATGGGGACAAAATCCTTACCAATAAGGATGGGTTTGGTAGTCTGGGCCTGCTCAAAGGCCGCAAATTCATTTTAATATGCAACTACCATTCTTGGCCACATTGGAGCTGCCATATGTTTCTCGACTCACGAATGATCCCATTCTTCATTGGCCATATTGTCCTCTAGTCTTGTCCAAGATTCAGAGCCATTGTTCGATGTTTGAGGGAAAAGTGAAGGAGGATCCATAAGCCCACGTGATGACATATCACCTCTCATTCTCCTCCAAGTCATACATTGATGATTCTATTCATTTTCGACTTTTTCAATGGACTCTGACGAGTGTTGCAGCCAAGTGGTACATCGAATTACCTCGAGGTACCTACAATTACTTTAACACTTTTGCTACGGATTTCCTCACACATTTTCAGCTGCCAATTCACCATGAAACTGACACCCATCTACTTATATCCCTTAAGCAAGACTCTACGACCCATATCTTTGATCACATGCATGAATGGAGGCGCCGATGTCACCTGATCATGTTCGAAATTGATGATCAGTTGTTGACAAAATGGTTTACCAAGTCATTCGTTAGAAAAATTTCTGAGGACATAGCTATGGGTGGTTGTGTCACTAAGGAGCAAGCCATCGCTCATGCCTAGTATTTAGACCTCGTCTACTCGCAATCTGGCACGTTATATGATATGTTACCTGATGTTGCAAAACCATCATCCAATCTAACAGCATCAAAGTCTTCAGCTTTCCCACCTATTGATGAAGTGATTGGTTTCGTGTCTCAGACCCCCATGAAATCTTCTTCCAAACAGAAGGTAGTCTCAAACATTGGTTCCAGTGATCCCTCTCGAAATTCACTTGGTCCTAGTAAAACCTTTGAGGTTCACGATGTTCAGTCTACTGCAACGGACAAATCCTCTAAAGGTAAAAAGAAGGGAAAAGGCAAGACCAAAGACAATGCCCCAAAATAGGGTCTTCCTAAGTCATCTGCTCATGTTGCTTCTCAAAGGAAGCCCAAGTATCCATGCAATATCTGCGAGAAGGATCACTATACTAAATATTGTCCCTGATGGTGTATTGCAACAGCTCATGTTGAACCCGAATTTGAGCAACCCGTAGTTCCTCAGAGAATCCATACATTTTTGATCTGTCAATTCCTATGCATCAATTTCCTCATGCTCACTTTCTTTCCAATCAACTATTTTCTCACTTTATTTTTTCTGCAAACACCAAATATTTAAGTCAACATTACTCTTGGGCTAAGAATTTTCGGATTTGCAACAAGGAATTTAGGCAAAAATGAAAACTTTTCTCCAGTTTGCATCGACAGGACTTTTTAAAAAATAGTAGTGTCGAAAGTGTAGGTGACTGTGTTAAATAACCCTTGATTAGCGTGATCCTGAGCCTAGATCTCACGCCGACCAAGGGCAAATTTGTTTTGCCAAAACCTCCTCAAAAAATCCAAAAAATGGCTAAAAATAGGGATTGAAAACTGGGATTGAAGGAAGATTCTTGGGAAATGAGGTCAGAGGGGAATCTTCTGCTCATTAATAGGGATGTAAAGGCATTCTCTTCATGATGGGCAAGCATATAGAGTTCACTGTAGAGGTCCTCCAGGATTTAGGAACGGGAAGTACATGGACAGTGACAAAATGTTGTGTAACACTTCTCCACAGCATAGAGCAAGTATACTTCTTTGGAGGAGTAGGTGTTCTTGACTATAATGTTCCACTATTGCGGCTAGTGGTCATCAATGGAATATGTCTAGATGGAACTTTCACTTAGAATAATAATATTAGAGAGATCACGCTTTCATGCATATGTTGTTATTGTAGTTGGACTATTTTGTTTTCTTTAGCAATGTACGTTGTTTAACTTATGTATTTTCTTATGAACTACTTTGTATGCAGTTGCATGAATCCTGTTGAATATGTGTTGTTGTTACGCAATCATCTAACAAAATAGAAGAATATATAGGTCAACGACTTTAAAATTAGCCTCTTCAAGGGTGCAACCTCATTTACATTACACAAATGAACAATTATTGGATCATTCAAATGAAAGAACCTCCTTTCTTTATATATATATATATATATATATATATATATATATATATATTATATATATATATAATATTATATATTATATATATATATATATATATATATATATATATATTATATATATATATACACATATAGGAGTCTAAGGGGTCACAATATAAGTAGAGATGACATAACAATAATAATGTAAGGGCACAACAATAATAATAGTGGGTTTCTATGGGGCACAATAATAAGAATATGGGTACTACATGCACACAACAATAACAATAAGGGGCTACACTGACAATAAAAATGAGGGAATACACTAGTATTATAGGGACCTAACATGTCCCTCTCCTTCAAAAAAGTGTTTTCCTTAACGCTTGATTACATTGGAATGTTTTTGTATAAAATTTTCATCTTCCCATCTGGAATCTTCAGCGGGTAAGTTCTTCCATGTGATAAGATACTCTGAAATTGATCAATTTCATAGTTGTCAAGTTCATGTTTTTGTGACTGCTTCAGGTTCCAATGTGATTTTTTATTCCTCATCAAGTTCTAGAAATATTGTTTGAGCTGGGAGCTTGTCACCTATAACCCTCTTTAAGCATGAAACATGGAAAACTGTGTGCACTCGGGAAATGCCACAGTACCAATATTTTTCAACACCTTGTAAGGACCATAATAGTTTGGTGATAATTTATTATCCTTCTTAGTTTTCTTGAGGTACATTTGTTTGTATGGTTGTAGTCATAAAAATGCACAGTCACTTACATCAAAAATTCTTTCGTTGCAATGTTTATCTTCTTGTTGATTCATTCTATTCTACGCCAAAGTGAGGTTATCCTTTAAGAGTCAGAGAACTTGTTTTTGATGCTCGATGTGATCTGCCCTTGCTTGAACCTTAGAATTTTCTCTTAAAGATGATGTGATGGATGGTGGGTGATATCCATAAAGTGTCATAAATGGGGTCATTTTTGCTACAGTATGGAAGGAAGTGTTATACCACCATTCATGCAGAGGTAGCCACTTGACCCATTGTTTCTGTTTATATGATACAAGGCAATGAAGATATCATTCCAAACATTTGTTCACTATCTCAACTTTCCCATCAGATTGAGGATGATAAGATGTGTTATGAGCTAATTGAGTACCTAGATAAGAAAACAATTTCCAAAATTTTCCAGTGAAAATGGGATCTCTGTCACTTATAATAATCTTTGGGTTTCCATGTATCTTTTGAATTGTTTCAATAAATGTAGTATCAACTGTACTGGATTTAAATGGATGAGATAATGCACAAAAGTGTTCACACTTAGTAAGTCTATCAACTACCACCATGATGATTCTCTTTCCGTCAAACTTGGGTAAACCTATGATAAAATTCATTCAAACCTCCTCCCAGCATTCACTTGGAATCGAAATCTAAACGGTTTGAGGTCTAGTTGGGACTTCATATCGGGGAGATCTCCTGAATGTTGGCAGTTCCAGCACCATCCAAAGATCCACAAAATTCACAGAAGATGGAATTAGAGAAATTGGAATACTGATATAGTATAGGACATAAATAGGTTGAATGACCATATGATCAACAATTATCATAATATTCATTGGAGGATGTACCTTGTTGGTTTGGAAATGCACAATACTAAGTATGTACCTGAAAAGGAACAATTGTTGATACCTACACAATGCATCCTCAATGTCCTTTCTACGAAGCAGGGAGTCCTAGTAGAACATTAGAGGGTCCTTCACCCTGTAACCATGGACACTATGTGATATAATTTCTCTTTTTGTAGAAATAGGAGCACCAAACCTTAGGACACACAAGTTTTATACTAGTTATCTCCTTCAATCTCTTAGTCGAAATACTAATTTGATTCTCGAATTCAGTCAAATTACAATCACTAGAAGTAGAACCTGGTTTAAAGTAGTTAGGATATCCCGCTATAGGTTCAATTTTTATTACCTACTCTAAAGCTTCTTATAGATAATTAATCTTCTGCTACATCGAAGGTATTCTAATCAAGGGAAATAAATCTTGAATAAGCCATTCCATTTTATGATCTAGATGAATATGATGGGTTTATTTCCCTACAACATCTTTAAAACTTTTCATGCACTCCCATGTAGTCTCACTTTCTTTCTGCCTAATATCTTGCAAATTTGTTAATACCTACTACCCTATCTAAGGCAATTTGAATTTCATAATAAACTCCTATCTTAGTACATCCATAGTCAAATTTTGGACATTTGGTGTAAACTCCATGTACCGTTTAAGGAATATCCCTCTCAATTTGGTTTGAAATTAAGTTAAATTAGTTACATCCAGAGCTCCTTTGGATCTCCATATGGCCTAACATAAATACCATTGCTTCTCTACATTCCCGTCTTCTCTACCATAAAACATAGAATAACAAGTAAAATAACTCTTTATGTCTCCATCCATGGAATAGAACTAGCAAACATGAAAACAAATCCTTGTGGACTAGGTTGAGAAATATTCCCCAAATTATACTAACCACTAGTAGAAGAATTTATACCTATATCTATCTTGCAAAACTTCAAAGTTTTAAAAAGCTTGGAAAAGAAACTTACCTAATTATGATAGAGCACTACGGGAAGGGATGGAGGAGAACCAACCATGTTTCTACCTTGCAAAACATTGACTTGAGGGGAGAGTTTGTCTTCATGGAATAATGTATGGATCACAAAATGCATCTCTTCATCTGCAGGGGTATTGGGATCTGTATCTACAATATTTGGGCCTAGTGTTTGCATTTCACCTAATTCCTCATAACCATTATCACCTTGGCTCTATTCTCCTATTCCACATCTACTAGCTTATCTTCCTCCACTAGATCTTACATCTCCTATCAACTCTCCCATCTGCAAATCCAAGCTATCTAGAACTTATCCTCTTTACTTCAACCCCCTCAGCTCCTCTAAATCTCTTGCATCTTTGACTCCCTCCATTCCTCAAATATACGCACCCTTATCATTGCCCTAAGATATCTTGCACTCCACTTTTCCTCCCCATCCATCAGAACTCATTTTTAGGTTCCAAAACACGTCATCACCTCCCACAAGGCCACCCTAGCACGAGGGTTTTAAGATACCATATTAGTTGAAGTAAATGGTAGGAATATTTCTTCCACTAGTAAAACCTTGATCTACAAGAAGATTTCTTTTAGTAGTCGTCCTCTTAACCCAAACCTAAAGGTCACTTCTGATTTTGAAAAGCACTGGTGGTTCTCTATGTAAAATTTAATAATTTATCCCTCCATAAATGAATAACTCTGGTAAGCTCATGATCCAAATGATGTAGTGCAGCTAGGTATCCAATAGTCTAATACCTATAAAGTTGACCAACACTCTAATCTCTAATGGAATCTCACAGTATTTGCAACAAATGACATAATTTCTTAGGGAAATCAGGAAAAAATATTTTTTATTGGTCACGGGTAGGTTTTGTGAAAAAGTACCTTCCCAAACCTAGTCTAGATTATTTTGTTGTAATTGTTCTTGTTGAAGAATGAAAGTATTGCACTTTTCTTCCCACCACTCCTGAATACTCCTCTTCAAAATACTACTCACCCTTATCAGAAACCCTAATTAATTTTTGGGTCCAAGTATCGAAACCATTTATTGGTGAAAAATTATGTCAAAGTCTACGGTTATGCTTTATGGGGGAAAAAAGGTATCCGTTGTAGTCTAGTTTTGCATCAACATTTTGGATCCTCTGCAACAAAAGAAAGTCTCACCTGAAGCATTGTGAAGACTTAGGTGTAATTTTTTGGGTTTAGACGGTGGGTGGATATATTTTACTACTTAGATATATATCAACAACAATTAACCATTAGAGAGTGATTTAAGAATCATTGCATAGGAAACAAATAAAAGAACATTGTGCACAAGCTTTGAACATGGATTTGAGTTTTTCTTAAATAGGCACACAATCACACATAAACACATACATTTCACAACATATTTCCCTACATAAATTCTCATTCTATTATTTCCAAGCCAATGTATATTACAAGAATGAACCTATAGTATTACAGCTAGATATTTCATAGATCATCTGCCAAAACCCTAATTACATAGACAAAGTACAGTGTCAGAACAGGACTACAAATTTAAACACCATGTCAACCTTTTTCTCTAAATATCTCTTGTAAATCTTGTCATGTAGCTTCTTATATGTATTTGGCCTATAAGATGCTATCAAGCAAACCACTCCCTTAATGCAGTCCAACTTAACTCTTGCAGCTTGACATGATTAGCCTTAATTGTTCTTTGACTCGGTAAATTATATTTCACATATTTCACTTGATTTTGTCAATCCTTCTTTTATGCTTGCTTGACAATTTCGATGATAACTACTCGGTCTAGTTACTCTTTTTCTTCTTTCCTCTTTAATTTTTTTGCTGCTGACTTATGATCAATTTGGACACCCTTTTTCCATCTCTCCCTTTCTCTTTTCCACAACCACTCTCTAGTCAAAATTGTCCAACAATTTGAGGATCCAACAATAAGTGGATAATAGTACATATTTTTTATGGTCATTATCATCTCCTAATAACTAGGATGACTTTAATACAATATTTTATGGCATTCGTCCAATATGGGCTTCTTCAAGTCACCCACACAAGGTATACACCATCTACCTTTGAATTTCATCAATCCATTCTCTATGAGGGAATAATTATTATTGAGTGACCCTTCTGGCTCCTCCTACATGCATTCTCTAACTTTCTAGTAATTGTCAACTTGTTGCATTTCCTCTATAACCTTTTCTTGGATTCCAACTTCACAAGTACTAACCATTGTCTCATGATAAACTTGTATCATTCTGTTAAGTTCGTTAATTACTATGTTTTATTTGCCTTTGATGTACTTTGTTTAAAAATCAATTTCAATAATCAAGGATAGTCACCTTGCCTATCTTGCATTCATATTGAGCTAATAAAATAGATACCTCATCCCTCCATGATCTAAAATCAAGATAAATATTCTTCCCAACAAATAGTGCCTCCACTTTTTTAATGTGTACATTACATATGCTAATTCCAAGTCATGAGTGGCATAATTTTGTTCATGCTCATCTAGCTTCCTTGAATCATAACAAATTACTTGTCCCTCCTAGATGAGGACTCCATGGGTCCCTCCCTTGCAAGCATTTGTACAATATTTGGATATGGTACACTTAATATCAGTGCATGCATCATAAAATGTTTTAGTTTCTCAAAGCTAGTTGCACATTTTGCTACACATTAGAAATTAATTCCTTTCTTTTGCGACATTGTGATTCAATTCCCAATCTTGGAGAAATTTTGGATAAACCTATAGTAATAACCAACCAATCCCATGCAGGCTCTAACTTCTATCACACTTTGAGGAATGGGCCACTCCATAGTTTATTTGATCTTTTCTAGGTCTATTGCCACTCCTTCCTTGGAAACATATTGTCCCAAATACTTGACCTATGACTAGAACAAATCACACTTGATAAGTTTGGCATAGAGCTTGTGCTCTCTGATTAATTGCAATATTGTTGCTAAATGTTTTTCATGCACTTCCTTTTTCTTGAATAAACCAAGATTTCATTAACAAATACCAACACAAACTTATCTGAATGTGGACTGACAATGCTATTCATTAAACACATAAACGTTGTCACATCATTTGTGATTCCAAATGGTAGAACAAAAAATTCAAAATGCCAATACCTGGTTCTAAATTTCATCATGTGAATATCTTGATCTTTGATTCATACACGATGGTACATAGATCTGAAGTCTATCTTTGAAAATACAACAACCCCTCTCAACTGATTAAAAAAGTTTTCAATCCTTGGAAAAGGTTACCTATTGTTTATTGTCTATAGTAAATACACACTCTCAAAGTGCCTTCTTTTTTCTTTAAAAATAATACTGGTACTCGCCATCGTGATATGTTGGGTCTGATGTATCCTTATCTAGGATTTCTTTTAATTTCATTTTTAATTCTATAAATTATGTTGTACTCATGAAATATAGTTTTGTTGACACTAGCGTTGTTCTTGGAAAAAATTCTATTGAGAAATTGATTTCCCTTCTATGTGACAATCTTGGGATTGGTTTAGGAAACATCTCTTTGAATTTCTTTAAGATCGAGTGCTCTTCCAAATTGTTGTTGTAAATTTTTTATTCACTAGTCAATCTGACATCGTATGGTTCACATCACTTCTAGTTGAACCATTTCATTTGTAGAGCTAATATTTGTCAAACTATCACCAATTTCATTTTTCCTTGGAATCTCACCTTCTCCCCTTTTTTGTTGAGACATTTGATTTATTTACTAAAGAAATTGATTTTTTTGTTGTGGCCTATTAGTCAATCCATACCCACTAACATTTTATATGATACCAATGGTAGTAAATTCAAGTCTACGTGTGTGAGAATGTTGTTTATTACCACTGAGCTTGACCTAGCCACATTTTTGACTTGCCTCTTAGTCTCCATTGCTAGTTGCACCAACCGTGATTTTTCATGGACTACCTTCTACAATGCACATCTCTCTAAAATATTAGGATTAACATAATTGGAATTAGAAACTAGATCTATCAAAATTGAAATTGGCTAGTTATTGACCATTACTTCCATCCCAATCACTAATTCTTGGTGATCGACCTACTTAGTATCTAATGTGACATAAATCCATGGCACACCTTAAGCCACATCCTTCACAGTTTCTACCTCTTGCATTTTTTACATCCTTTGGTTGTCCTTTGGTCGTTGGGGATAATATTTTTTCTTGTCATTTTCTCCACAAATCCAACATTACAAGGGCTCTCTCTTGAACCCCTGAACTTCTACTCCTCTAGGCTTAGTGAATCAATGTTTATCAACAATAGTGGTTTTCTACATAAAATCATTTGTTCATGGAACTGTAAAACTTCACATTTCCTCTTCCCAACTGATGTGCTACAAACTTCTATCATTTCCCTTTAACAATAGGTTTTCACTTGTTTTCCAATCAGCCTTGAACTCATACTTGTGTTCAAATTGTTCATAGAAATACTTCATTTTCTTGATGACATCCTACAATGTTTTAGGTTCATCAAATTCTATTATGCCCCTAAATTCCTATGACAATCCATTGAGGTACCTTTAGATACTCACATTATCATCCTTGATATAAGGCCCATAACTCAGATACTTCCAAAAAAATTTTGTATATTCATCAACTATTGGTTTCCCTATCTTTTTCTCATCATATTCCTTGAACTTGTTGTCATAGTACCTTTTATACATGTACCTTTCCATGATATACTTTTAAAATATCTTACAAGACAACTCCTCATCTCCACAAATCTTCCCACAAGATATCAAATTTTCCTTTCAAACTAAAAATGGCTACTCTTTGCTTCATATTATCTTTTGGAAAAAAATTATCTCAGAGATCAAGGTTTTTCTTGTAGGGGCTAATAAAGGTTTTTATCATAGTCTATCTTAGCATTGACATTTTTGATCCTCTGTAAGGAAGAAAGTTTGATCTGAAGCAAAACTAGGACATAAGTGTGATGATTGGGGTTTAGAGGGTGAGTAGATATATTTTACCAGTTAAACATATATCAATAGCCATTAGACATTATAGATTAATTCAAGAACCATTATGTAGGTAATGAATAAAATCTTACTACATAGGAATTCTGAACATGAATTTAAAAAATTTTAACAGGCACATAACCACACATAAGTGCACATATTTTACTACACAATTCCTTGAAAGTAGTCTCCATTATATTGTCATCAAGCAAAATGAATATTACAAGAATATATATGTGGAACTACAACTATATCCTTCATATATTTTCCAACAATACCCTAATTACATAAACAAAATATAGCATCAAAAGTTGAATATAAAATCGAGCAACATCTCGACACTTTTCTCTAATATGCCTCTCTTTGCAACTTGCCTTTCATATATTTATATAATTTAGGGCTCTTGATCTTTCCAAGTTTAAATATTTTGATGTTGTCAACATTAACTCACACTTTCTTTATTCCTTCAAAATTGTAATAGCATGATCCTTCCTTTTCCATCTCTTATATTTAATTTTCTACAACTGCTTTTTTATCAAAACTACCCAAAAAATGAAGGATCCAACAAGCCCTAACCACAGTCTATTGATTCGCCCTCGAGCCAGTCCATTTCTTGTGTCACTAGTCCTTCCTTTACTTGTGTAGTTGATTCTCCTACAAATAAAGGACACAGCTCATAAATGGTCTGAAGAATGGACTGGTGGAAGCAACTGTACATATCCAAGCGATCTCTCCACTTACACATAAATGTGGTTCACTTATTAAAAAAAATTTGTTGTGGTATCATCTTGTGTCTCTAGCTAAGCTACAAGAAAATTGTTCCATTCATTGTCGGAAACCAAGTTAATTTGGTGTAACTACAAATATTACTCTTGGACAATAAGCTTAAGGTCTCAGATGTTTTGGTTCACTTGGTGGGACACATCCTCCAAACTAGTGATCTAAGAATCCTTCTATGATATTTTCTCAAAGACCTTCTATTGCTCGGTGAGAACACTAATGGACATAGCATATTCCATGAGTTTCTTAACTTGCTCCTAGAACTCATATACTAGCTGATTTCATTTAGCTAGAAGACCTAGGCAATATCGTACTTCTCTTAAGATGTTATGAGAACCCTCTGTCGAATGTTGTAGGTTGGAGCGAATAGTAGACCTTGCTCCAAAGCATGATTTATCTCCTTGATTAATTCTTAATTTCGATCTAGTAGTTTCTGCCACAAGTCAAAAATAGTAGCTTGAAGGGATTTATTATCAGTGACCAAAGTCCAGGCATCCTCAAGAAAATTCAAACAATCAACGAGCTCATAAGATGAAATATCTTTAGGAAGAGTAGAACTCATATCTACCAACATAGGCCACATCTAGATCTATTTAGCATTCACATCTACAATTTCTTGCTTAACCTTATCTCTCTATTGTTGAAGTTGATCTCACTCCTTTGTAACCTAAGGACATTGTTGTTGTGAAAAATCTTTCTATTGTATGAGCTAGGTAATCTATTATTGTTTCTTCTCATGATCTTAGGTGAGTTTAAGTTTTTCCTAGCCTATGAGGGTTATATGCTCTTCTAATTGCATGAATAATCCCCCATAAATTGAAATAATTGCGATGAAGTCCAATTTTGGAGATCATCTGCTGAAAGGGTGTATATAGGAGGAAGTTTGGATTGCATGGGTTGATCACTTGTAATGGAATTATAAGAATGTCCTTGCATGGAGAACTCTAGTATGACCTTATGTTTGTGCTAAATAGACTATCGAACTCCTTCATGAAATTCGAAAGGAAGCAGTGGAATAATATCCAATGACTAGGCACATAGCTAAAGGACTTGCATGCAGTATCTATCTATTTGATGAACTCAAATAAGGTATTTTCAAGTGAAATACTACTAGTTACAAGAGAGCTTGTGGTAATCTATGGAGGCTCAACAATTTGTTTATCAATGGAGTGAGTGGATGGTGCATCAGAATCAATATATGGAGGATCATTGTCTTGTGGGGAAGTCACTATGGGGTTTTAACTTGTGGAAGGAAGGGTAGAAGGTTGTGATTCCTCCATGATCATAGGCACAATAAGTTCAAGAGTCTCATCATAATAAACCTTGATAGGTTTGGAAAAATATATTCCAACCACCTTTGTTGAAGTAATAGAAGTAGGGACAACAGATGCATTGTGTCACAGCTAGCATTGCTAAAGAAGCCATGGGAAGAGCATAGGGGTGAAATGGGTTGGTTTCTAGAGGAATGGAATTAGATATTGATGTACTTGTATATGGTGCATTTGTGGTGGTAGCGGTTGAAACAATAATAGGAGTTGGGACAAAATGATAAAGAAAAGTGTTTTAATGAGTGGTTGATAGTCATCAGGCTCAAAAGTTGGAGAAGATAGTGAATTTTGGTGTTTGCAGGATGATGATAAACCATTTGTTCATGGATATGCTAAGTGAGTCTTCTGTGAGCATAGTAAGTTCCATCATGTTGTTGAATTGATTGCACTGTAGTCTAATTCATAACCTTTTTAGGGAAATCATCATGAGATAAATAGTATAGAAAACAGTTGGTGAATAAACTTCATGTGTTTACTTCTTCACCTCTCCATCAAATGTAGGAGGCTTTTTCTTCTTAAATTCTTCCAGAATTAAATCCTTCTCTTTCATTTTCTACTTATGATGTGTTTTAGTTGTATCCCTAGACAACTACATATGACTTCCTATCCTCCTCCCTAGATTACTTAGTGGAGTTCCACTTTTCACCATATCATCACTTGTATGCTTATGCCTTTTCTTATATTTTTCACCTTCTACACCATCAATCCTAAATTCATGCTTCCAAATTCATGATGAAATTTTCATATCTTTATACTTCCTCTAAGAACTAGCACCTAGTTTATTGTTATGAAACCAACTCACAAAAGATAGAAAAGAAAGATCAACACCTTAGAAATCAACCTCTTCGAGGGGACAACCTCCTTTACATTACACAAATGAACAATTCTTGGATGATACAAATGACAGGACCTCCTTTATATATATAGGATTCTAAGGGTTCATAATGTAATCAAAGGCGACATAAATTTAATAATGTAATGGCACAACAATATAATAAGGGGGTTGCACTAATAACAATAAGGGGTTACACTAGTATTATAGGGACCTGACATGTCCCTCTCCTTCAAAAATTGTTGTCCTCAATGCTTGAGTATTTATGGATGCTTTTGTATAAAATTCTCATCCTCCCATGTGGAATCTTCAGCGGGTAAGTTCTTCCACTTAATGAGATACTCTGAAATTGATCGATTTCATAGCTGTCGGGTTCTTGTTTCCATGACTACTTCAAGTTCCAATATGATTTTTCCTTCCTCGTCAAGTTTTGACAATATTGTTTGAATTGGAAGCTTGTCACTTATAAACTAATTTAAGCATGAAACATGGAAAACTGGGTGCACTTGGGAATATCCAGGAAGCTCCAATTTGTATGTCGTAATACTAATCTTTTGTAACACCTTATACGGACCATAATACTTTGGTGATAGTTTATTATCCTTCTTGGCTTGATTGAGGGACATTTGTTTGTATGGTTGTAGTTGTAGAAATACCAAGTCACCTACATCAAAACTTCTTTCACTGCGATGTGAATTTGCCCTTTGTTTCATTATATTCTTCGCCAAAGTGAGGTTATCCTTTAAAAGTTGGAGAACTTGTTGTTGATGCTCAATGGATCTTTCACTGCTTGAACATTTTTGTTCTTGATGTGTCCTTCTATATTGAGATTTTGAGGAGTGGTAATTCCTTCCAATGCATTACAAGATATGGTCAGATTCATTTCTTGATGCTCGATGTCATCTTTCACTTCTTGAACATTTTTCTTCTTTATATGTCCTTCTATCTTGAGAGTTTGGGGAGTGGTAATTCTTTCCAATGCTTTACAAGATATGATCAGATTCATTTATTCTTTCTCTAAGGTTGGTTCCTGGTGTATATCCTCTTCTTTTAATGTTTCTTGATCATTTTCTTCTTCCCATTCACAATCTATGTAAAATAATTTCTTCTCAACACACTTATGGCCCTTAGTGTATTTTCTATCACAAATGTAACAAAGCCCTTCTTCTCTTTTTTCTTCCAATTGTTGTGGTGTAAACCTTGTAGGTTGTGGAAGGTGAAGAGAAAAAACACTTCCATATTTATAGTTGTGAGTGGTAGGATTCCTTGTTTCCATAATTCTGCTTTCAATTTTTCTTTCCAACTTGAATGCCTTCTTGCCAAAGATGAACCTCATGTTGAATGTTATCCTTTAAAATCCCTATGAATACATTAATCATTTTCTTATCTGGAATATCATTTACCCTTATATTCAATTTTTGGAAGTCCTTAATGTGATCTGCCGTTGAACCCTTTTGTTTGAGATTTATCAATTGGCCAAAGAAGGTGTTACTCTTTGTATCCTCATAATGTGCTATCATTTCTTCCATGAAAATTGACCAAGTGACAAGTGCTTTACGAGAACAAAGCCCTTTATACCATAAAAATTGATTCAATTCTAAATATAAAGATGCAATATGTACCTTTTGTAGTAGTTGCACCTCATGTAGATCAAAATATTGCTCCATTTGTAGTATTTAATTTACTAGAGCCTTGCCATCGAACTTCCTCATATCGCCTTTTCTTGATTTTAGGAGCTCGATCTTGAAACAACTGTAACTCTGTAATTTTTGATTGCTAAGTTATGAAATTGTGAACTGTAGTAGCCCTCTGAGTCCTCTTTCCAACACCACCATTCGGATTGAAATTGAATTCTCCAAGAAAGCGTTATGCCCAATCTCCCAAGATAACCTAATTATACAGTTTTTCAGTAGAGCGAACTTGTACAAAGTGCCACGTGTCACTGTTTCAACCTTAGTTTCTAAAATTGATACCCAACAAACTACAATCCATATTCTTTCTGAAACTTTTTACGAAATTTGAATCAAATTCTTAGAGAGAGAGTTATGATTATTTTCCAAAGGTCACCTGTTTAGAATGTAATTCAGGATATTGCAGAAACCCTAAATGTCTTGGATTGTATCTCTGAAATATAACAACACAAGATCTGAAATTTGATCCCGGGCTTCACCAAGTTTCCAACTCAAATGGGTTTTAATTGCAGAGTCTGAAACTGTGTAGAAAAACAATTATAGAGAAAATTCCACAATGACCTATTTGCGATGGAATTCTGGAGCTTGCAAAAACCCTAACTTCCTTAGATCATATCTCCGAAAATATAGCAATACAAGATTGGTTCATCCAGATGTCATCACAAATGGGTTTTGTTTTTAGCTTCTTAAAAGCTGTATAAAAAAACGTTACAATGAAATTTCCACGATGAGTTGTTTGGAGCAACGAAGCCCTAGAATCCAAAGCTCTGATACCAAATGTTATGAAACCAACTCAAAAAAGATAGATAAGAAAGATAAATGCCTTGGATATCAGCCTCTTCGAGGGGGAAACCTCCTTTACATTACACAAATGAACAATTCTTGGATGATAGAAATGACAAGACCTCCTTTCTATATATAGGAGTCAAGGGGTCATAATGTAATTAGAGCCGGCGTAACAATAATGTAAGGGCTTAACAATAACAATAGTGGGCTTCTATGGGGAACAATAATAACAATATGGGGACGACATGGGCACAACAATATAATAAGGGGGTTTCACTAATAACAATAAGGGGTGACACTAGTACTACAGGGACCTAACATTTGTGTTGTTTCTATCTTTCAAATTTGATAGGGTTTGTAGTATGTTTGCATTTACTTCTACCATTTTTTCCTGAACTCTAAAAATATTTTGATAGTCAATCTGGCAACTTCTTATCTCAACCCTTAAACTTTTAAGGGTTTCTATCTAGTCAAGGTAGCCTTCCTCTATCCTTTTCTCCACTAAATATTCTTGTTGACCATGTCAAGATATATCAGTGTTGTACTAAACCATTTTTCCACTCATCCCTTTTATTATTTTGTTGTTCCTTGATGTCTTCTTATGTGTTGTTACACAAATAAATATTAGCCAACATATATATATATATATAGATATACCATATTTACCCATCAATTTGGAAAAATTGCAATAAGCATATGGATGTGAGACAATCTGAACATCAAATTTTAAGTTAGTATGTCAGTTAAAAAACAACTAACATATTTCAGAATATGTTATTTCTATAATTTCACAATTTTGATATCAACACTTGCATACAACATGCTATCCATAATCAAAATTCTACAAGCAACATACATTGAACAAAACAATCAATCATACTTATCTTTATCCAAGGCCCATTCAATTTAAGTATTGAATATGGGCAGTAAATACCACATTTTAATGCTTCCTCCCACCCTCCCTTAGATGTACTAGGGCTATGGAAGGTGTTACTTTTTAATTAACCTCACCTCAATGGTCTCCTTATGAACATGGGGCTATAAAAATATTTGTTTCCCAAAGTTAGTGGAATTAAATTTGCACAACACCATTACATTCAATTCGTCAAGAGTTTTCCAACGATATATAATTTATCTCAAACTGATGCTCGTACCAAAATATATACCCATTTAATGTTTGATTATTTAATCATCAACACATAAGCAAGTATCTTGCATGTATCACCCACATAACACACACCTTGTGCCTGCATGGCTCCACCACCTCATATAGGGGGTTCAACATCATCCTTGCACCAACGTGGATGTGGCTAAGTCCATGTAACCCTTCCCAAATTGATTAGCTTGTGATCCCCACCATGTCCATCTTTTGCTTGTTATTTCTTTTTTTCTCATTATATTTGATTCCTATGGGAATCTAGTGTAGCCCCGTTTTATAACAAGGCAAATGATGTGGATTCCCATATGCACCTAGATATCTACAACATATAATGCTCAAACTATTTACGCCATCCTAGGTATTGATCTTTGGCCATTCATTTTGGCCTCGTGAGGTTCACTCAAATAGGGACCCAACGTGGATAAACCTCAACATAACACTTTCGTGGATGTATCAAGCTTATCTGAATCTAGTTACACCATGATATTTCACTTTGACATTTCTTCCATATGTTTGGATTCTTGGACATGTTTAGGGAACTAAATATGGCCCCGATATAAAGGTTAATTCCTGTTTTTCTAGACTCGTAACAATTTAGGGTTTTCCTTAAGAATTTCAAGGAACTGGCTAAGGTTCTCTTACGAGCCTGGGTGTGTAAAAAACATCTATATTCATAGGAATATATTCTTGTATCAAGCACAACCAATCCAAGGGCTAACTATAAACAAAATATATTCATAGATATGTGAACCCACCTATTAATAAGAATTGTAACAAATGAATCCATGGATAACGACACTCGATGATTTCAACTACAACCACACTATATCCTTTTATAGAATGGATCAAAAACAATCATTTCAAATCCTTGGTATATCATGCATTATTTCATTATTAGTTCATGAATAAAGAAAGCAATTGTCATTTACGTACAATAGAAATCCATGATAATTCTTAGCATGCCATACACATCTCTTTAACAACATAATTCCTTAATTATTAGACAACAGAGACTCCTTGACAGTTATAGCACCCAAATCATGGAATTACATACACCATCAATGTTTAACTTGGTTCGTTAGACAATCATACATCATCTTGTAAGTAGCTTCGCAAATAAGGAAATATATCAACAACTATAGGGATTTGAAAGTACCTCAGACCATGATAATAACCATACAAAGCATCTCATTGAAAATACACAGGAACACATATTCCTTCATTAACAATTTTAATACACTCGTTGTCATTTAAAACCTTTATTTATCATCCATATTACATAGGTATACATAGAGATATATGTAAGAAACTTATCTTATTAGTTGAATGACTTCTAACTAAGGGAGGGACTTCAACTCTATTCACAAGTAGAGGCCAATTGCATTGACATTCTTTTTACAGTTAACCAACACTGAGCCAAATTTAGATCTTGAGGAGTCAAATTTTTAAGGGAGATTCACTCTGGTCTAGTTAACGAATCACATGGGAATATAGAGCACATAGTACCTCTTCTCTGACGCCAAGGAGTCAAAAGTACATTGTCTCAATTCAAACAAACACTTCAAGGAATCTAGAGCACACAATGCTTCACCAAGCAATCACTATAGGCATATAGAGCCCAAGGTATCTCCACTTACTTTTCCCTTGAAGAATCCAAGGTCCATATTGTCTCCACTTGTTATGCCCACAAGAATCCATAGCAACCATGTCCCCACTTGATAAACACCATGGGAATCCAGGGAACTCAATCTCCAAATGTTAAATACCAAGAGAAGTCCCAAAGTATAGAGGATCTCCACCTCTGAGAAGGAATATAGAGTCCATTGTGACTCCACCTCCTTAACGCCACATCTTTTCCTTCACTCAATGCTCTTCAACATGCTTCCAAACCTGTGCTTACCCTTATCTTTCTCTATTGAGTTCACATGCATTGATCTTGTGCAAACTCCTTTGCTAATGTGCTACCACCACGATTGAATATTTTTCCTATGTTGTTGATCATGATTGTGCATTTTTCCTTTTTTTTTCACTTTTCCATTGTGTGCTGACAAAACCCAACACTTCCCTTGAGAGTAGGATTGGATCATCCTTTTTCCCATAAGCCACTTTAATGCTTGCACTAGCTTTCCTTCAATTTAATGAGGAGTTGAGTAGGAATTTAATGCAACTTTTGAGTTTGGTTATTTCCCCAATCAACTTCTCCTCTCAAACTCTAAATCCATCTCCTGTCCTCATTAGAATCATTTGTATATTTTTCACAATTATTTACAATTGCACCTAAAATTATTCACATGAGGTGGCAACAAAAAAGGGTTTTTACAGTAGTACTAAGAGAAAACATAGTTGCAACAATAAGCTAATGACATGGAAACAACAATATCCTACAACCCATGAAGTTGTTGCAACAAGCCAGTGGAGTTGCAACAACAATAACAAGTACAATCAATAAAGTTGTTGCAACAGGCCACAAAGTTGCAATGACAATAGAAGCTACAACTAAACATTTTTTTTTAACTCCAGTCGATTAATTAGATTTGAAAAGTTAATTTGCCCCATTCACTAATAACCCTTCAAATCTCAATTGGACAAAAGAACAAAAAAGAAATAAATTATGTGGTGATGCCACACCCTTGGATTGGAGCTAAGGCAATGATAACTCTTCACAATTTCAACCACAAATAAAATAATGAGGGGTTGTCTACCAAGGCCAGAATTTGGCCTGAATGGTGAATTTCTTAGATTTGAAAAGTTAAATTGCCCCATTCACTAATAATCCTTCAAATCTCAATTGGACAAAAGAACAAAAAAGAAATAAATTATGTGGTGATGCCACACCCTTGGATTGGAGCTAAGGCAATGATAACTATTCACAATTTCAACCACACATAAAATAATTAGGGGTTGTCTACCAAGGCCACAATTTGGCCCAAATGGTGAATTTCTTATCCAATGATTTTTTTTTGCAAGATGTTTGATTGTTACATTGTTTAAATCATTTTTTTAATGGCAGAAATGGATTTAGCGCCATCAAGAACCCCTGGGGCACCCAAAATCTTAAAGTTTGACAGCTGTAATGTGGATTTAAAAAAAAAAATATGGTGGTTTTTTCAAAATCATACTAGAATTTCTATCGTTTTCCACGTGAAATTGTGACTTGTTTAGACCACACCAAATAATTATGGTTAATTATAGATAAAGGAATGTATGACCACAAATTCGAGTAATGGCCCTAAAAAAATTAACAGTGCCACTAAGGGATGGAAATTGATGGGCAAATTTCTGGTCAGAAGTTGATTTACCCATCAATTACAGTTAAAAATTTGCAAAACCGTGAGGATCCTATGTTGAACATGTGAAGATTAGCCAGAGAGGTGTGAAAATTGTCAGATTTAACAAGTAAATCTATTTTAAAATTCCAACCCTAATGGTATTGTTGAGAAATTGGATGGTCTCCATCATTGGCCCTTTACTAATTAAAACCTTAATAAAAGCCTCGAAATTGCAACCTATAATCCCTCGATGTCTAACATAAAGATCGAAGTGTCTTTAGTGCGACTTTTTGGACTTCCCAGGAATCCGGGAAAAAATTGAGGTGAAATCTTGATTTGTATTATTTAAACTAGTTTTTTCACTGTATATATGGATTCAGCACCCTGCGAAAACTCCTAGGCTACTTCGTTGCACAATATTACCCATCAACTGCCAAATTTTATAGAAATTAAACCAAAAAAACTACCGTAAAAAAGCTTCCAAAAAATCACACTAAAAACAACTCCATACAAATCGAAAAGCGAAAAAGCAGAACTTCTCCATACAAATCGAAAAGCGAAAAAAAGCAGAACTTCTCCCCCACAATGACAACGACGCCGGTTAAATGTGAACATATATATAATGTGTTGATGGACAGTAGATGGGAGCTCGCACGATTCTCGGAAGAGAATCACATGCGTTGAAAAAAAAAATTCGTTGGTAGCGAGAGGATCAATGGCACCGATTTTATCGGGTTTCCACTTTGGGCTAGGATCCTGTGAAGGCCTTGGCATCTTGGCAACGTCTTTGCAGGGAACCTGGGGCGACAGATGTCGCCGGAGAGATTCTCTTGCATTATTTTAATTAATTAAATTGGGCAAAGCCTTCGCTCATGGTACCATATCTAAACAGGTTATCAAATTAAAGATTTAAATAAAAACCATTTTACCTTATCAATATAGTATAATTGGTTAGGTTTATTTTATACTTATTTTATAATTGGCTATGTTTATTTTATATTAATAAATAAATATAAGTGCAAACAATGATGAAAAATCTTCGTTCATGATACTATATCTAAAGAAAGTGATTCAAATAAAAACCATTTTATTTGATCCATAAGACTATAATTGCATAGGTTTATTTTATATTATGATTGCAAACTAGAAAAGCTAAATTTATATTTATTATTGTAAAACAAACTTAATTAACACCTTATGACATAGACATCACCAGAAAGTAAAATAATAACGGAATTACCATTACATTATTGTAAAACAAACATCATCTTATGACATAGGCATCCACCAGAAAGTAAAGTAATAACGAAATTACCACCGCAAACAACATATCAGTAGTCAAGTCATTCTGGTGGTCAAATTTATTGAAAATAAGTGTTTTAGAGTTTCTAATAAAGTTACAATTTTGTTCAGAAAATATTGGTAAGATAAAATTTGGTAGAAATTTTTGGAAATCTTAGTTACAATTGTTAATTTTCAGGATTTTAGGTGCTTCAGTGTTTTTTTGATGACGCTGAATCTATTTCCACAATCAAAAAAATGCTCCAAACTGGTCAATTTTTTTTAAAAGAAATGACGAGATTCCAATGAAAATTAGTTTCGGAGAGACATTATAACCTCAATGTAGAATTTTTTTAAATATTCTTTGATTTAAAATTAGTTAAAATTTATAGTAACTTTTATGAGTTTGATTTAAAATTAGTTAAAATTTATAATAAGTGAAGATTTAAATTATTAAATTTAGATAGATGGAATATTTTATTTTTTTTAATGATTTTACATGTATTTATATATTGAAAAATACGTTTTACTAAAAATAATAATCGAAACAAAATTTATTTTAACAATATATACAATAAATGCACAAAATAAAAAAATAAAAATAAAATGCATTATTACTAGCTAAACCACATTAGAAAATGTAGTTGAAAATGTAGTTGGTATAAGCATGTCATTTTCATATGTCAATTGGCATATAATAGGTGGAAAATGTCATATCACCGACATTTACTAATGTGGTTGTTTTAGTTGACAACTAAGGCGTAGTCAACTTATAGATGAAATGATTTTTTTCATGACATTTTTTCTAGGCGATTTTAATCAAAATCCGATAAAGATTTTTAAAAACTTGAGTCTACATTTTTTAATGTAATTCGAATGCACCGGGTTGTTTAGGGTTTTGAATCCATTTATGCATTCTAAAATGTATTTTAAACAACACAAAATCTTGAAATTGTATTGCTCAATTTTGGTGAATTCCAGTGAAAAAGGGGTATATCATCTATAAGTTAGACCACACCGATAACAAATGCATAGGGTGGATTTATTGACCATGGTTAATTATTGTTGACATTGACTAACTATGGTTAAAAATGGTTGATGAGGGTTGACCATGGTTGAGAATGGTTGACCTTGGTTGGTAAGGTTGACTGAGGTTGAAGAGGCTTGATCGAGGTTAACCATTAATCTAACAATGTATTTATGTTACATTAATCTAACAACGTTACATCACTCTTGACCATGCTAAACATGGTTGACATGGTTTCCCAAGGTTGACCATGCTAAACATGGTTGACATGGTTTCCCAAGGTTGACCATTGACAACCATGGTTGGCTATAGTTGTCCATGGTTGACCATGGTTAAATGGTTGATCATTATTGACCATAGTTGATAATGGTTGACCATGCTTGCCATGTTTAACAAGGAATTATTTGGATAGATTATGGTGCAGTAACGATGACCATGTTGACTACAACTAAGCATGAATATTAGAGTTGACAATAATTGGCCATGGTTGACCATGGAGACCATAATTGATGATTGTCTAGCATCATTGGTCATGGTGACCATAGTTGAACATGGTTCACTATCTTTTACCATTTTGACCATGGTTAAAAATTGTTGATAAGGGTTGACCATGGTTGACAATCGTTAGACCATGGTTGGAAAGGTTGACAAATTTTGAAGAGGGTTCATCAAGGTTGAACATGGTAAAGTATTAATCTAACAATGTATTTATGTTACATTAATTTAACATTGTTAAATCAATGTTGACCATGCTTACATTGCCATATTAATGTTGACCACGATGGATCTTACATTAACATTGATATTAATGTTACATTAATAGTTGAAGAGGGTTAACCATGGTTGATTGAGGTTACCATGGTTAATCAAGGTCATCGTGGTTAACCTTGCTTAATTATGGTTGACCATGATTGATTATGGTTAACCTTGATTGACCACGGTCAATCATGGTTGACATTAGTTGTCCAAGGTTAACCATTGACAACCATAGTTGGCTATGGCTTTCCATGGTTGACCATGGTTGGATGGTTGATCATTCTTTTCCGATTGAAAATGGTTGACCATGCTAATTATGGTTGACATTAGTTGTCCAAGATTGACTATTGACAACCATGGTTGGTTATGGTCGTCCATGGTAGACCATGGTTGGATGGTTGATCACTATTGATTGATTGAAAATTGTTTACTATACTTACCATGGTTGACGAGGTATTATTAGGATAGATTATGGTGGAGTAAGGGTGACCATGGATGACCATGTTGACTACTGTGGGCCATGGACATTATAGTTGAAAATAATTAGCCATAGTTGACCATGGAAACTATAATTGAAAATGATTTCTCATGGTTGACCATGTTGAACATAATTGAACATGGTTCACTATGTTTGACTATATTGAACATGGTTGACCATGGAGGGGCATGTTGACTATGGTTGACCATGGGTTAACCATGTTCACCATGGTAGATCATCATTATATGTGTTCTATATGGCTGATTATGATTGTTTATGATTGGTCATGGATGACCATGGTTAGACTATATTTGTCATAATTTGATATACATCGATAAAATCATTTTAATACACTAATTGACATATAAAAGGTGGGAAATTTCATTGACTAATGCATATAAACCACATATACTAATGTGGTTGTGTTACTTGATGACTAGTGTGTGTGAAGAAGATTAGTAAACAATGGTTGATTAAAGTTGACAGTTTCTAATTTTATAAGTGATTGGAGACTTCCACAGTTATTCATATTGTGTTGGAGATTTCTGAAATAAAACTGTGCAATATTTTTGATACATCCAATGTTACAGATGACCAAAAAACTTTATCCCTGATGATGGATGGAGTAAACAAATCAAACATTAGACAAATCAAAAATATCACACATTTCTATTTCAAAAATCTCCAACACAATCTCTAATTTTGTTCAATATATGGTTGGCAATGGTATATTACGATCAACATAATTTTGATGATGGATGACCATGCTTGTCGAAATCAAACTATACTTGAAGATGATAGATTATGATTAACAATGCTTGACCAAAGTTGACTATGGTTGTCCATGTTTGAACATGGCTAATGATGGTTGACCTATCCATGTTTGAACATGGCTAATGATGGTTGACCATGACTAACTTTGGCTAAGCATGATGACCGTGGTTTGGCCATGTTGACCATGGGTGAACATAGTTTGACAAATTTCATTGACTATAGTTTTATACGAAATATTATGGTTGACCAAGTTTAACCATAAATACCTTCATTGACCATGTTTGACCATGTTTGACCATGAGTGGGGATGATTAGTAGATAATTATGGTTGACTATGGTTGATTATGGTATGTATTCATTTTATGATTAGCAATGGTTTATTATGGTCACGTATAGTTGATTATGGATGACCATGCTTATCCACATCAAACTAAAGTTGTTTATGATAGATTATGATTGATAATGGTTAACCACAATTCATCGTGGTTATCCATGTTTCGTCATAGTTTATAACGATAGTTGATAACGATTGACTTTGTTCAAGCACGATGACCATGATTTGACCATATTCACCATGGTTACCATATTAACCATGGGTGAACATGGTTTGAAAACTTTGGCCATCATGGATCTCAGAAGCATGAAATAAAAAACTATGGCCATCATTGATCATAGTTTTCTATAATCGATTATGATTTCCCATGTTGACAATAAATGGCCATGGTTGACCATGTTCAACCACTAAGACCTGGATTGACCATTGTAGGCCGTGGGGAGTGGGAAGAGCATGCTTTATTCAAGGTTGATGTTCTTTTTTACCATAGATGACTATTGTTGATCATGGTTGACTAAGGTTGACTATGGGTGATCATGGTTGACTATAGATAAATAACATTATATATGATTGAACATGCCTGATACGTTAAACAATACTTGACCATGTATGGCCATGGTTGAATTTGCTTGACCATAGTTGGTTTGCTCAACAATAGTTAAATCAGTTGACCATGGTTAGCTATGGCAGCCATGGTTAACCATTGTTGAGTTGTTACATATAATAATATTATTATATTTTATATAAATCAGCGGGCTAATGATGTGGTTTTTTTACAGATAATAATATTATTCTATTAATGATATTAATAGTATATTTATAGTACAATTGGGTTAAGAGGTTCTCTACAACCCAGTGTATGAGGGAGATGTGATGTTATCACATAACTTTACATTAATTTTTTTAAAATATATGTCAGCTAATTTATGAAAAATAAAGAATATTATTGAATATATTAGCTTAGTTATTTTTTAAAGAAAAAACACGTATATACAATAATATTATAGATCACAATACAAAATTAAGCATGGAAAAAATTCAAGAAAACAAAACGAGTAATATTAATTTAGTGGAGTATGGTGTTGAAAAGATTAATTATGGTATGTTTGTTCTTCAAGGATTCCAAATTAATGTATGTTTATTTAATTCAAAAACTATTTGTAAATTCAACGTCCCTTTACATTGGTACAACAAACTCACCCAACTATAAAACTTACCAACACCTCATTTCTCATGCTTCTTCACTTTGATCTCTCAATATGAATTACAAAAAAAATATTAAATTAAGTTTTCTATATAATGTAAAAAATCAAATAAGATTAATTGTCAAGGCTTGAAACTAATTAAACAAAGGTCAACTCTTATTACATATAAAATTTTGCAAGAAATTGCAATACTTACAAACATAAATTAATATCAGAGTTAAAATGTAATTGTGTGAAGTAATTTTTGTTAAAGTAAAAAATAATTAGTATTTTAGATATATAAATTAAGTAAATTGTTATCATAGTTAAAAGTGTTTTTGTGTGGGCTCTCTCTTTTTTTAAAGTAAAAACTAAAAAGTATTTGTAATATATAAATTATGTAAATTGATATCATAGTTAAAATGTTTTTGTGTAAGGTAAATTTTATCCAAGTAAAAATTAATAAGTCTTTCAGAGAGAGCCAAAGTGCACATGTTTTTTACTAAGGTAAGTTTTAACCGAAAGAAAAAATTATATGTGTGTGTGTGTGTGTTTGTAAAGTAAAACCAGCATAGATAGGGTAATATTTTTCCTTGATAGCATCCTAGAAAGAATTCCAAGTGGGTGGGGCTAAGAATAATGAGGGTCCACTCTCTTCCCTCTTCTCACAATAAGTTCTCCACCTGTCCTTGACGTTGGGGGAGTCTTTGAGGAGTGTAAAAGTACTCTTTTCCTGGTAGAAATTCATGAACTGGAAAATATCCTTCTAGCATATTTAACCATTTATGTACAACATCTGCATCTATATGGCCTTTAAATATGGGAATGTCAAAGTTAACGTGTACCTTAAAGGGAGTGGTGCTTCCAGAGTGACTTTTGGAAGAATATGCGTCACCTATGGGTAGTCTTCGAAGGATCTGAGAAAAGTTTTCCATCATCACGTTCCTTTGTCACTCGAGCACTTCTTCGAGCAATATTTTGAAAGGATCTTCTGCTCACTCATCTTTCTCTTCTTCCACCATGGGAGGCCGTTGGGGTTTGTGAGGTTGACCTTGCAAAGGTTCAACTAGTTTGAGCCCTAACTCCTTATACCGTGAACTCATTGAGGACATGCAAAGAAAAATAAAGAAAGAGCATACCAATCTGATACCACTAATCTAAGCTGAAACATGTATGCAACAGAATACAGCTATAACCATAAATGAAGATATGAAGCAAAAATAACACTTCATTTCATTAATATCAAAGTACTGAAATATGCTTACATACAAAATGAAAATAAACTAGCTTGAGCAATGGTAGCTTATATCTGAGAAGGGATGTGGAGTGTACATGCTTCTTAATTGTGTTATAATGAGGCTCAAGGGAATTTTTATTATTGAACAATAAGGGAAAACCCTGAACAATCAAAACACTAATCCCAAGAGATGGAATGCCAAGAGTTTGTGGGCCTCATTTGGGTTAGTTGTGCAGCCAACTTCTCATGGTTGTAACTTGGTCAATATCTCCCTGAATATTTGCCACAGGTCCTTGCCTATGGTTATGGGCCTGCTACGAACCTCGAGAAAACATTGTTTAAGGGTTCAAAACTGCTCTGGAAGTATAAGAATCGAAAAGCTACTAAAAATAGTAAATGTTGTTATAAAAAAGGAAACTGATGAAACCAACTGGAGGTCTAGCTAGAATAGGTAGGTGGCCACTAATATCCACCTAGATCAGCTTCACTTGGTGGGAGACATGCCCCAAAGTAGTGATATAAGCATCCTTCTATGATATTTGGTCAAATACCTTATGTTGCTCAGTGAGATCATTAATAGCCAAAGTATATTCCATCATTTTCTTAACTTGCTCATGCAAATCATATACTGGTTGATTGCATTTAGCTAGAAGACCTAGGCAATATCACACTTGTCTTAAGATGCTCTGGGAATTCTCTCTCTCATGCTGGAGGTTGGAGCAAATAGTAGACCTTGCACCAAAACATGATTTATCTCCTAGATTAATTCTTCTATTGGATCCAATAGTTTCTGTTGTAAGTTAGAAATAGTAGTCTGAAGGGATTTATTACTAGTGACCAGAGTGGTCCATGCATCTTCGAGAAACTTCAAACACTCATAGGGATCATAAGATGAAATATATTTAGAAAGAGTAGAACTCATCTCTACCAACATAAGCCACATTTGGATCAGTTTAGCATTCACATCTACAATTTCTTGCTTAACTTTATCTCTCTATTGTTGAAGCTGATCTCACTCCTTTGTAACCTGAGCAAGTTGTTGTTATGATGAATATTTGTATTGTATGAGCTAGGTAGTCTATTATTGTTGTTTCTCATGACCTTAGGTGAATTTAAGTTGTTTCCCGCTTGTCAGGGGCATACACTCTTCTAATTTCCTTGAAGAATCTCCCATAAATTGGAATAATTGCATTGAAGACCAATTTTGGAGATTGTCGCCTGAAAGGGTGTTTATAGGAGGAATTTTGGAATCCAGGGATTGATCGCTTATAATGGTCTTATAAGAATGCCCTTGCATGGAGAAATCTATGGTATCCTTATGTTCATGTTAAATAGAGTATCGAACTCTTTCATGAATTGTGAAAGGAAGCATTGAAATAATATCCAATGATTGGGCACATAGCTATAAAACTTGCTTGTAGTTATGTGGCTTTTTGATGAACTCAAATAATGTATCTCAAAGAAAAACACTACTAGTTGCAAGAGAGCTTGTGGTAATATATGGGGTCTAAATAGTTTGTTTATCGATGGAGTGAGTGGATGGCACATCAAAATCAATATATGGAAGATCATGGTCTTGTGGGGGTTGAATTGTGGAAGGAAGGGTAGCAGGTTGTGATTCCTCCATGATCAAACTAGGAATAGTATGTTAAAGGGGCTCATCATTATAAACGTAGATAAGTTTGGAAAAATATATTCCAACCACCTTTGTTAAAGTACCAAAATTAGGGGAAACAGATGCAGTGAGTGTCATAACTATCATTGCTTAGGAAGCCATAGGAAGAGCATAGGGGTGAAATGGGTTGATTTCTAGAGGAATGACATCAGGGATTGATGTACTTGTAGATGGTGGAGTTGTGGTGGTAGGGGTGGAAATAGTAATAGGAGTTGGGAAAACACAATAAGTAAGTGTTTTAATCAATGGTTGATAGTCCTCGGGCTCAGAAGTCGGAGAGGATAGTGATTTTTCAATGTTTGTGGGATGATCATAAACGATTTGTTGGTGGATTTTGCTAAGTGTGGATGCTATGAGCATAGTAAGTTCCATCAGGTTGTTGAATCTATTGGACTCCAGTCCATCTCATAACCCTTTTATGGAAAGCATCCTGCGAAAAACATTATGGCAAAGGGATTGTGTGGAAACTTCATGCCTTTGCTTCATCAACCTTCTTCACATCTCCATCAAATGTAGGAGGCTTTTGCTTCTTAAATTCTTTTTGAATTAAATCTTTCTCTTTCCTTCTCTACTTATGATGTGTTTTATTTTTATCCCTAGATAACTACGCATGACTCCCTATCATCCTCTCTAGATTACTTAGTGTAGTTCCACTTCTCACTGTGTCTTGACTTGTCTTCTTATGCTTTTTCTTAGATTTGTCACCTTCTGTATCATCAATCCTAAATTGATACTTTCAAATTCATGATGAGATATGCATATCTTTATACTTTCCTAGATAACTAGCACCTAGTTTATGTTGTTTATATCTTTCAAATTTGATAGGCTTTGCAGTATGCCTGCATTTACCTCTGCAAAATTTTCCTCAACTTTGAAAATATTTTCATTGTCAAACTGGAAACTTCTTAGCTCAACCCTTAAACTTTGAAGGGTGTCCATCTAGTCAGGGTAGCCTTCCTCTTTCCTTTTCTCCACTAAATCTTATTCTTGAAGGATATATCAGTGTTGTACTGAACCATTTAGCTACTCATCGCTTTAATTCTTTTGTTGTTCCTTGATGTCTTCTTAGGTGTTGTTACACACATAACTATTATATATATATATATTATATATATATATATATATATATATATATATATATATCACTTCGGAAAATTTGCAATAAGCATATGGATGTGAGACTATTTAAGTTAGTATGTCAGTTAAAAAAACAAAAAAAATATATCAGAATCTGTTATTTATATAATTTCACAATTTTGATATCAACCCTTGCATATAACATGCTATGCATAATAAAAATGCTATAAGCAGCACACGTTGCACACAACAATCAATCATATTTTTTTTATTATCCAAGGCCCATTCAGTTTAAGTATTGAATTTGAGCACTAGATACCACATTTTAGTGCTTCCTCCCATCCTCGCTTAGATGTACCAGGGCTATGGAAGGTGTTATGTTTAACTAACCTAACATCAATGGTCTCCTTACAAACATGGGGCTATAAAAATATTTATTTCCCAAAGTTAGTGAAATTAAATATGGAGAACACCATTGAATTTAGTTCATGAAGGGTTATCCGACTATACACATTTTATTAATCCGATGCTCGTCCCAAAATTTATACCCATTTAATGTTGGATTATTTAATCATCGACACATAAGTAAGGCTTTTGCATGTAGAACCCACATGACACACACTTGGTGCCCACATGGCTCCACCAGCTCATCCAGGTGGTTCCACATCATCCTTACACCAATGTGGATGCGGCTAATTCCATGTAATCCTTGCCACATTAATTAGCTTGTGATCCCCACGATGTCGACCTTTTGCATGTTATTTATTTGTTTCCCAATATATTTGGTTCCTATGGGAATCTAGTGTAGCCATGTTTTAAAACAAGGAAAATGATCTGGATTCCCAGATACACGTACATCCCTGCAACATACAATGCTCAAAATATTTACATCACCCCAGGTATCCATATTTGGCCATTCATTTTGGCCTCGTGAGGTTCACTCAAATAGGGCCCCATTGTGGATAGACCTCAACTTAACACTTTCATGGATGTATCTGAACTCATCTGAATCCAACTATACCATGATATTTCACTACGACAATTCTTCTAGATGTATGGATTCTTGGACATGTCCAAATCACCTGAATACGGCCTCGACACGGCCTCGACATAAAGGTTAATTCCTATCTTTTAGATTCAGAATAATTTAAGGTTTTCCTTAAGCGTTTCAAGGAACTTGCCAAGGTTCTCCTGGGAGCTTCGCTGTGTAAAAAACATCTATATTCATAGGAATATATTCTTGTATCAAGCACAACCAACCCAATGACTAACTATAAACATAATATATTCACAGATATGTGAATCCACCTATTAATACGCATTATAACAAGTGAATCGATGGCTAACAACACTATGATTCCAACTACAACAACACTAGATCCTTGTATAGAATGGATCTAAACCATAATTTCAAATCCTTGGTATATGAAGCATTATTTCATTTTTAGTCCATGAATAAAGAAAGCAATTATCATCCACATACAATAGAAATCCATGATAATTCTTAACATGCTATACAAACCTCTCTAATAACATAATTCCTTAATTATTAGACAACAAAGACTCCTTCACAATTATAGCACCTAAATCATGGAATTACACACACCATAAATTTTTAACTTGGTTCGTTAGACAATCATACATAATCCTATAAGTAGCTTAACAAACAAGGAAATATATCAATAATTATAGGGATTTGAAAGTCCCTCACCCCATGAGAATAACCATACAAACCATCTCATTGCAAATACACAGGAATACATATTCCTTCATTAACAATTTTGATATACTCATTGTCATATAACAACATTATTTACCATCCATATTACATAGGTATATATAGAGATACATGTAAGCAACTTATTTTATTAAATTAATGACTACCAATTGAGGGAGGGACTTCAAGTCTCTTCACAAGAAAAGGCCAATTACATTGCCACTCTTTCTTGCAGTTAACCATCACTGAGCCATATTTAGAGCCTCAGCAGTGAATTGTTCAAGGGCGATTCACACCAGTCTAATTAACAAATCACATGGGAATCTAGAGCACATAGTACCTCTTCCATGACACCTAGGAGTCCAAAGTACACTGTCTCCATTCAAACAAACACTTTAGGAATATAAAGCACATAATGATCCACCGAGAAATCACTAAAGGAATCTAGATCCCAACATACCTCCACTCGCTTTTCCATTCAAGAATCAAAGGTCCATATTGTCTCCACTTGTTACGCCCACAAGAATCTAGAGCACACCATGTCCCCACCCAATAAACACCATGGGAATCTAGAGAACTCGATCTCCACATGTTAAACACCAAGAGAAGTCCTAAATATAGAGGGTCTCCACCTCTGAGAAGGAATGTAGAGCCCACAATGACTCCACTTCCTCAACATCACATCTTTTCCTTTATGCAATGCTCCTCAACATGCTTCCAAGCCTGTGATTACACCGAGCTTTCTCCACTAAGTTCACATGCATTGATCTTGTGCAGTCTCCTTTTCTAATGTACTACCACCTTGATTGAATATTTTTCCTATGTTGTTGAGCATGATTGTGTATTTTTCCTTCTTTATTTTTTTCGCGTTCCCATTATGTTTTGAGAAAAGCCAACTCTTCCCCTCAGAGTAGGACTAGATCATCCTTTTTCCCATAAGCCATTTTAATGCTTGTACTAGCTTGCCTTCAATTTAATCGAGAGCTGAGTGGAAATTTAATGTAACTCCTAAGTTTGGTTATTTCCTCAAGCAATTCCCAAGCAACTTCACCTCTCAAGCTCTAAATCCATGTCCTCTCCTTAGCCCATTAATTTTTATATTTTTCACAATTATTTGCAGTTTCTCCTCAAATTATTTACATTAAGTGGCAACAAAAAAGGGTTGTTACAGTTGCAATAATAGCAAGAGCAAACATAGTTGCAACAATGAGCCAATGACATGGCAAGAACAATATCCTACAAGCAAGTGGAGTTGCAACAACAATAACAACTACATTGAACAGAGTTGCCGCAACAAGCCTCAGAGTTGCAATAACAATAACAGTTACAACTAAACAAAAGTACTCTTTTTTTATTCTACTACTGTTTGTCCTTCCTTCTATCACATTCATCCATATTTCTACATAAATTTTAGTGGATTAATTAGATTTAAAAAGTTAAATTGCCCCATTCACTAATAACCCTTCAAATCTCAATTAGACAAAAGAACAAAGAAGTAAGATTTTGTGGCGATACCAGACCCTCGGATTTGAACTAAGGCAATGATAACTCTTCACAATTTCAATGACAGATAAAATAATTAGGTTTTTTCTACTGAGGTCATAATTTTGCCCGAACCGTGAATTTCTTGCGAGAATCTGATGAATTTCTTTGCAAGAAATCCAATTGTTACATTGTTTAAATAATTTTTTAATGGCAGAAATGGATTTAGCGCCATGAGGAACCCCTAGGTGTTATAGACATTTTTTGGGCACTTCAACACCAATCATAAATGTCCATAAATTGAGGGCTCCTAATTCCCTAAAAGTGTTGCTTCACAACCTAAAGGAACAAGGTTAGCTGATTACATCATCTCCTAGAAGTTCTCCACTAGAAACTGCTCAGAAATGGTCAAAACTGGACCTAGTTAATACCCAGTGCAGAGGGTGCAATGCATATCACCTTCCCAGTGTAAAGGGTGTGATGCATACTGAATGGCCCCTCTGTAGGGTGCGATGG